>JAAGWO010000855.1:0-69410 GCA_013266205.1 Fusarium decemcellulare
GCCCACCCACTCGCCCAGCACCAAACCCTTCTCTCGCGGGGCTGCGCGGCAAATCTCATCTCCCTTCCCCTTCTCGAGTCTCCATCTTCCTAAACTTCATCCATCTTCAAACCTGCGTCGCCCACTTTCGCCTGACCTTCAGCTGTCTCCGCCTGCCGTTCTCAGACCTTATCAGGGCATATCGCCGTCGCTGAGCCCTGACGCGACGCTGCGCTGCCATACAATCTCGAAATCCTCCCTCTTCGTCGGCTCGAGTCGCCCCCGTCGCTCGCCCGCTGCCAACCATGAGACGCCAGAACCGTTCCTGCGATCAGTGCCGCAAGGCCAAGCGGGCATGCGACGCGCCCTCCCTCTGGGATATCCAGCGAAACCCGGAGAAGCTTCGCAATGGCGCTGACGGTGCCACTGGCGTCTCTCTCGCCGAGGAGCATCTGGGTGAGTCCTCTTGCTCTCCATTTCTTCGCATCCCTCCCCCTCCTCGCGTCTTTTCCCGATGTCGACGACGCTAACCGAGGGTCCAATAAAACCTCACAGATGAGATTGATTCGAGAGCCCTACGATGTTCATACTGCCTTCGCACTCGGAAACAATGCACATTCCACTGGGTTCGAGCCCAACTACAGACGGGTCCTGCCAACGCCCACGCCAACGGTGATATTGCTGCCCAGAATGGAGCCAATGCCCGCCGCGTCCCCGATCAATCGCGCACCAAGGCTAAACGTCAACGGCCGCGCCCTCAACAGCAGACAGGCCCTTCGCCTACACAGGCGCCTCTGCCGACTCATGGCCTCGATGTTAATGCCACTGCCTTGCTAGACATGTTACAGGCGCCCCCGACAACACACGATTTGACATGCTGGGGTCCCATGGACGCCAACTTCGCCAACTTTTCGGCCTTCCCCAACACAACCTTCGATACTATGCCCGTGAATAACGTCTTCGACCCGACTGCCTTCGATGCAGGTTTGCATAACACTGTGCTCCACAGCCTCGAGCCGCACTCGACCCCAGCGCATCCGCCTCCAATGGACCTTACGCCCCCAAGTGAACTCACGAGTCAAGCTCTTCACGCCCGGCAACGAGTAACAAACGAGGAGGAAAACGGCGAAAACGGATGGCCTCTATTCCAAACCCAGTCCGTGGGTAGCGACGTTCCTTTCCAACCATCTCCCTCGGTCTCCAATTCTTACGAAAGCGATATTTCATCCCGCTCCCTTAGCGTACGCCACTACCCAGAGAGCATGGCAAGGAGCTATGGTACTTCGATCTCGCCCTTCTCGGTAACCCACAACATGATGACCAAGACAAATAACAACATGATCTCGGACAATTTGATGCGGATATACCACGACGTTCTGGAGCATGCGTTGTCTTGCTGGCTATCAGAGGAAACCTGCCCGTATAAGCCCAACACCATTGCTCGGCCGTCTAACAATGGTGTTAGCTGGCTGGCCTCTCACTTTGAGGGGCTCAGTGTTGGCCAGCCGAAACAGCAAGACAACAGAATCTACCGTCGGGTAATCCAGCTCGACAAGCAAGCACAGGCGACGAAGCTAGTACGACTCAGCAAGTCAGAAGACCGTGCCGCATCCAAGGCATTGCACTTGGCCATCATGGCTTTTGCAACGCAATGGGCTCAAGGCAGTCAACGTGAGCGAGACAGGTTTCCTCAAAGCATATCGCAGTTTGATAGCATGCGGTCAGAGTTTGACGATATTAACGAAGATTTCGATCGGACACTTCAACGGACATTCTGGGCCCAAGCGAAACGTGCTCTTCAGGACTGTTCAGATATGGAGTGTTTCCGCGTGGTTTGTGCCGACTTAATAATGGGTCTGGCGCAGAAGCCAATCGATGAGGAAGACATGATCGACAAGCCGTACAGCATGAGCAATTTTGGCGGTGAAAGCCCCATCGCTCATGGCGAAGGATCTATCGCCTCCCAGCTTAGCGAGATCATTGCCCAGGAAGGCCCACCAGTATTCATGGAGCGAGCTGCACGGAAAATGCATGCTCTCAAATTTCAGTATGAGGCCCGAGAGACCGGGGTGCTTGATGCGTCCAAGAGCTCTCTCGGACTGGAGAAAGCTACTTCCGCTGAATCCTTGAGTGAGGAAGACAGGGGCACCATTGGTCTTGTGTACTGGATGACAGTAATGTTTGACACAGTCTCGTCGTCCATGAATGGCCGACCTGTTGTGGTGTCGGACGAGGAGTGCCATCACGACCCGACTTATCCGGATCACCCAGAGCACGAATCCTACAACATTGAGTACCGACCACAAGACGCGAGGTGGTGGGCAGAACTTTTCGTTCGCGAAAACAAGGAGGGAGTTCTTCGCTGGCCTTGTTCGTATGATGCTGCCGCCAAGGGCGTTGTCACTGCAGCTCCCATCAAAGTCATACTATTCCGCCACGTCTCGTACCTTCAGAATACCGTCAGGAGCAAATACCGCGGCGAGCCGGTCGAGAAGGTCATCTCGAATGCCATGGCTGTGTATAAGCACTGGAATGTTACCTATGGCGCTTTTTTCCGAGACTTGGTCGAACAGTACGACACGGTTCCAACACACATCCAGAGTTGGTTTGTGTGTGTAGTGGCTCACTTCCACTGTGCCGCCTTGCTGCTGGCTGATCTAATTGAGCTTGTTGACGAGCACAAGCTAGGGTTGGACTACTCGACTCAAGTTCGCCAAGCTGCGAACGTGGTGACATCCCTGCGGAGGGATAGTGCGGCGATCCTCTCGGACTTGGCCCGAGTTTCCACATGCCCCCGAGCAGGCGATGTCCCTGGAACTGGTGTGTCGGATCTGCATTTTGCCGTCGTTGAGGGGTCCATTTTGACAGAGCCCTGGACCATGATACTCATTAGGGCGTTTACAAAGGCAGCCATCCTTCTCCTGACCGAAGTGGAGGAGAACGTAAGGCACGACCCCGCGGCTTTGGAGGCTCCTCGTTTCGTGGGTTTGGTGAGGAGATGTGAAGACTGCACTAAGGCGTTGTGGTGCTTGGGCAAAAAATCGGACATGGCCCGTAACATTGCCAGTATTCTTTCGTCGGCGCTGGGGCCATTCATGATGCCTTCAGCTATCTCTATTATCCATGGTTGATTGGAATGGGACAAGGTGTTATTGTTGGGAATGTAGGTGATATAGGTTCGGGTTATTCTTGACTACTTCGGCGTGCGGATTATGGTCTGGGTATTTGGGATTACTGGAACGGGTAGCAACGGGTCTATAGTTGGTGAACAACTGACTCACATGTATGTATGTTTTGGGGACTGTTGGGGCGAACATTCCTTATTATGGTCAGAGCGTTGCGATGAAGATATGAGCTGGTCCTGTCCCTCTCTTGAATGACAACAAAAGTCTTTTGCAAACTCGATATTCGAATCTTGGTGATCTATCGCTCCAAGTATCGTGATTAAGGTATGTCTGTCTTAAAGCCATACCCTCTGTTGATGAGACTGGTTAACAAGAACCTCTGCGTCCTACCCGCAGCCGTTTCCGAGGTTTGAAACAGCTCTCAGGTGGCATTGCTGTCTTTTCTTGAGTACCTAGGTTGGGACGGCAATAGGAGCCATGTCTTTCTTGCTACGGGCCTCGAGGTTGAAGATGTGACCGATTTGGGTAGTGGCTCTTCATAATACCTGGGTAGTTCCCTATCCTATCGCCGTTGCGTCATGGCTACAGAAACCTCGCGATGGCGTTTCTTCTGGAGGATTTTGTTTCTTGGATGATTATAGTTTAGGGGTGCGCCGGGAGCCGAGAGAGGAGGCAGGTTACTGTAGCACAATGGTCTATGATGACGATGCGGAAGGTTTGGCGCGCTGTGATGTCAATCAACTTGTCAAAATCAGGCCAGGTCGGACTGGATTAGATGACAGCGTTAATAGTACGGGCCAAGAGAGGAGGCCAGGAGACTTCAGCTCGCAACCGGAGCATATCTCCCGAGTCGGCTGTGTGCGACTATACGGGCATTGCGTTGTCGTGGGCTGCCGGCCCAAGGTCACTATCGATCGAGGCCATATACCCGTTCGTCTCATACCAGGGGAACCTAGGCTAGGGGATCCAAGAAAATATGAGAATTAGATAAATCCTTAGACCATAGTAGGGCTAAACTTAGATATATCTTATAAAGGATTAGAGTATCTAGTAGCTAAGACATAAGCCTCTTTTATGATAGTATCTTTAAGCCCTTAGCCTAATAGTAAGGCAGTTATTTGAGAGTAATAGTCATAGAAAGATAAAGAGTCTTGTATTTTTGGACCTACGGGTTAGGTTATCACCTATTGCTGAACGTCTGTCTAATCAGCTCGACTCTCAATATGGCCAAGTCTTCCCGCCCGATTCTTGTGTTGTCGTTACTCGCCGAGTGGCACAGAGCCTTGTCAAGCCCAGATTTCACCCAACGAAAAGCTCGTTGCTTGTGGGTCTACCACGCCATGACAAACGTTGGTATAGCCTGGACGCTATTCGGGGGGACGTTGCCGCATCAGAATCAGAACGTCATGTGGCGCAGGTTCGATATTCAAAAGCGCAAGCAAGTTCCTCAGCTGCTGAGGACCGGGACCGTCACTCAATCCCTGGTCGGCGCCTTCAACGGCGTGACCGCCTGGGAGGCAATGCAGTTCGACCTCGACAGGAATGGCATATTGGACCCTTTCGACGAGATTGTTGACGAAGAACAACTCGCCTGGAATGCTGTCTATGGCCTTCTGGTGCGGATCGCAGCCACGTATTGTATAAGCTAGAATGAATTCGAGTACTACTGTACTATGCCAGCTCCTGATGGGCAAAGCCCCGTCTTTTATCCTTTCCATATTCTCTCGTGCCCTCGGGCACAGGCGTTCTCCTGGGACTGGGGTATCTTGGCCAGACTTGCCACCCGATTGCTACAGACTCTGACCACCTCTTGCAACAGAAACGCCGAGGCAGACTTCGCAGAACCCGGCCGTACCCCCACAGTCGTAATCTACTGGATATGTCACTTCATCTGCGACAAGATTCGCAGCCTCAAGGACGCAATGCCTGGCGCAGACCGGGAGGTGATTGCATTCCCTGAATTTACCTTGATATTAGATCGAGACTCAGCAAGCTAGTTCTATAATAGTATTTAGAGCTTTAGGTACCTACTCTAGGATTACACTTCTTCTCAAATGATCATAAATTTAGGCTTACTATGGCATAAGGTCCATCAGGTGTCTCAAGTTTGGGATACAGCTTCTCTCGGAGCTAGCATCAGCTCTTGTAATTGCCCTATTCCAAACAGAGCTTTTCTAGAACAAAGTTGAGAGATGCAAGCCGTCATGTGTCATTCCCTTTTTGCTGGTCAATTGGGTTCTTCTCCTTGTAACTCTTCGCGCCGGCAAATCGTCGGAATTGATCCCCTCCTTCGTCATGGCGGGGTTGGTCAGTCCCCGAATTTTTTTCCTGCAGCTGAGGAGGGGCACCAAAAATCGGCGTCAAAAATTCATCTTTTTTGTGGCTTTGCGCGTCGACCTGAGCTTCAACCACTTCCGATTTCCACGACAAGGAATCCTGCCAATTCGCATCTCTTTACCCGAACAGAGGCGCACATAGCCCTAATAACCGTCAGCCATGTCGAAGCGAACTGCCGACGCCGAACTCGGCGATACGCCTCTCAAGGGCGGCGATCGCCCCGAGAAGATGGATGTTGATGATAATAACAGGGAGATGGGCGAATTCGAGGACGAGTTCGAGGACGAGTTTGAGAGCGAAGACGAGATCCTTGAGGCTGGTGTGGACGGACGACCCGATGCCGAGCGTGAGGCTGAGGAGAAGGGTAAGTTTGCTCTTTGTGCTATGCATCACGACCTCGGGAGTTATGAGGAACAGCTCGTGGACTGACACGCCGACCACAGATGCCATGGACGTCGACCAAGGGACATTCATCGTCGGCAGAAGCACGCTCGAGCCCGGCCAGACCCTCGCTCCCGATCTGACCACCTACGAGATGCTGCACAACCTCAGCACCCCCTGGCCCTGCCTGTCCTTTGACATTGTGCGAGACGGCCTCGGTGACAACCGGAAGGCATACCCCGCCACCATGTATACCGTCGCCGGTACCCAGGCCGAGAACGCTAAGGCCTCGGACAACCAGATCATGGTGATGAAGTTCAGCGGCTTGAGCAAGATGGACCGCGGCGATGAGGGCTCCGATTCCGAAGACGACGACGACGAGGACTCTGACCCCATCCTTGAGAGCAAGTCAATTCCTCTCAACTCGACCACCAACCGTATCCGCGCCCATCAGATTCCCAGTCAAGAGGCTGGACGGCCTGGAACCACTCTTACTGCGACTATGACCGAGTCGAGCAACGTCTTCATCCACGACATCACCCCCCACCTCGCCTCGTTCGACAACCCAGGAACCACCATCTCCGCTCAGCAGAACAAGCCCATCTCAACTATTCGCGCGCACAAGAGCGAGGGTTACGCCCTCGACTGGTCCCCCACGGTGCCCGGCGGCAAGCTGCTGACCGGCGACAACGACGGCCTCATCTACGTGACAACGCGCACTGATGGAGGCGGTTGGGTGACGGATACTCGACCTTTCCAGGGCCACCAGAGCAGTGTCGAGGAACTGCAGTGGTCGCCCTCTGAGCAGTCGGTGTTTGCATCAGCCTCGAGCGACGGCACGATCCGCATTTGGGACGTACGATCCAAGTCGCGCAAGCCTGCCATCACGATGCAAGTGTCAGACTACGACGTCAACGTCATGTCGTGGTCCCGGCAGACGTCACACCTGCTGGCCTCGGGCGCCGACGACGGTACGTGGGCCGTCTGGGACCTCCGGCAGTGGAAGGCGAGTGCGCAAAAGCCGCAGCCCATTGCCAGCTTCAACTTCCACAAGGAGCAAATCACCAGTGTCGAGTGGCATCCCACCGACGACTCTATCGTGGCCGTTGCTGCGGGTGACAACACTGTTACGCTGTGGGATCTGGCTGTCGAGCTGGACGACGAGGAGAGCAAGGACACAGCTGGCGTCAAGGACGTGCCACCACAGCTGCTGTTTGTGCATTACCTCAAGGATGCTAAGGAGGTCCACTGGCACCCTCAGATCACGGGCAGCCTGGTGGCTACCGGAGAGGAGTTCAGCGTCTTTAGAACTATCAGCGTGTGAGTTCTCTATCAAAAAGGAGTGACGAGTTTCGTCGTGAAGACGACCAAGACGGGACGGCTCTGCAGGCCCATGACGGAAGGGACGAAAAAAGGGATACCAACAGGTTCATGGGTGACCTGTTACTGAATAAATGGCATGACACGGCGTAATAAAGGAATCTGATACATGGTACGGGCTATTTTTTTTCTTCGATAGAGGGCAATTTACAAGACAATGCTTTGGGACTTACACCCGAAGACTCTTGTAAGACTGTGACAAGGAGGATCGCAAACTGCATCCATCATCACACTTGTGACTCTTTTTTTTCTTTTTCACCTCTCAAGTTCTGGAAGAAGCACTCGGAGAGAGAGGCCTTGGCTTCACGTGGCCGTTTCTCTGCAAGGCACGCCCGTTCCTGTACACCCGACTTGTTGCGCGAGAGAGCCAGTTGTCCATATGCATGTACCAAGGAGGTGGTGGGGTGTGAAGCAACAACGGTATTCGAGGAATGCTTCCCAACCTGGAACACGGTTTAGGAGATAGCTGGTCGAATAGATGCGAGTTCGGAGCAAGAGATGCTGTTTCGGATGAGAATGCTTAGTTTGCCAGCTGAGACGCTAACTTGGGCGAATGACGGAGCTACAGTCTAGAACCCAAAAAGAAACCAATCCACCGGTACCGATTCAAACCCAACACCCTTGCCTCCTGGAGGTCAAGCCACAAAGCAAGGGCCTCATCCCCAAAGATCCATTCTGCAAATTAGATCTGAGCTGAGTTGCGGGAAACTTTGCACGCCCCCCCCTTTTCGAGGGAGGGAACCGCGGCTGGTGTTCTGAGCCAAACGTCTCTTCAGCGCGGCTGTGCCCCAAGGTTTTTGAGTTACTAGCGAGCGAGGTGTGTGACGCCGTCGGGAAACGGGACGGATACCGAGTCTCACGCACCAAATCTCGAAAGAGGCACGAACTCAATGCTTCAAAGGGGGCGCAAGGGGGGGACCAGAACCGAAAAAGGAGATGTGTTTCTTTTTTATCAAGAGGCGGTAAGCTTAGAATGGCGCTGTCTCTGGTTATCTTTTTTTTCATCACTAGTCTCAGCCTTAGAGAATGCAGGAGAAAGGGGGTGTGGCGGAACTAGACTCAAGAGCCGCACAGTGACGGAACAGTTTGAGATGATGGTGGGTATTAATTTTATGCACATGGCTGATGTGAGATTGCGCCGTTTAGCGGCCGCCGCATCGTACTGTTTCTGGTCCAGAGAGAGAGGATACCAAGATATGCAACGCTTGTGTTGTACTACCTTTCGGCTTTGTGCAACTTCCGGGGAAACGCTCGATCTTTTTGACTAAAAAGCCAAGCCAGAAAGCTTGACTTGAGACCCTGGTCGCGTCAAAAACGTTAAAAAGAGCAACTCGTTAGTTGCAAGTTTGTGCCATCTGCCCAGACAGCCACGATGCATGCAACCCTGGACGTTGAAGGTTGTTAGTCTTCCAGAAAGACGTCACCGAGACTGGAGCTGTATGACATGGTTGTCGAAATAATTGCAGATATTAATATTGAGACAGCACTCAGTTCAGGATTATGTGCAATAAACTATCAAATCATGTCTATTCCGCGCTTTTAAATGACACTACTATGACCTCTCCAGAGATTGTGAGCTATACTTCTATATGACGTTAATACAGAGTTGTCTACATTATCCTTCATCGACTCCCCAGCATTCAAACACACAATTGTGGAAGATTCAAGTCTAAAAAGACCAAGGGAATCCCCACAGTTCCCTCAAATGGCAAGAATGGCGGGTAAGAAGTTTACCAGCCCTGGCCAACATGCAATGCAAAAACGCCGGGAACGTGCTTGCCATGAAAATGTCAAATTTACTTTGACGAATCTCGGTTGCCCTCCGTCGTGGGAAGAGAGTTCTTCTTAGCCTCAGACTCCTTGACCTTGGCCCAGGTGAAGACGATGCCACTGACGAATCCGATAAAGATGGCCGACACACTGCCGACAGTCACGGGGGCAGCGAAGAAGATGAGACCGCTAATGGCAATGGGCAGCTTGTTGAGGGCGCCAACCATCGAGTAAGTTGTCGAGGAGGTCACTCGGATGCACCAGGCGGTGCAGTACGAGATGAAGATCGCAGCAAGGCCAGAATAGATAATGCCAACTGTGATGCGGTTGCGCGACTCCTCGGGGAAGTTCTTGGCGAAGTTGTCGCTGGACCAGTCCTCGGTAAGGATCGAGAAGATGACAAGAACAGGGATGGTAAGAAGGTTGTTGTAGTACATGGCTGTTGGGCCATTAGTTAGCAACCGCTAGATAACGCGCAGCAATAGAGCAAAACTTACTGTCCCAATCCTTAAAGTTCATCTTCTTAATAACCTTGCGCATGCCCAGGACATACGAGGCGGAACAAAAGACGTTGAGAGCCATCCAGAAGTAGCCAGCGTTCAGAGTCGCAAGAGCATCGCCATTAGCCGTGTTGGCGTTGGGGTCACCAGCAATGGCGCTCTTGATATCAGCCCAAGCAGCAACCACTGAGCTCAGCACCATAAGTCCGAACGAAGTGAGCGCAATGGGAGAGACGGAGCCACCGAACCAGAGCACTTCACCGTATGCGATGGCAATAATGGTCAAGTTCTTGAAAATGGTGTAGACGGGCACAGAGAGGAATTGGAGCGCCTTGGTGCCCGTGTAGAGCATTCCAACCAGGACGAATGAGATGGGGTACCCTGTTGATAGCCAAAGTTAGCCATTTGGCCACGTTTCTAGATAATCGGTCTGGGGAGTCGCACATTTCTTGATGCGGTCGGTCTCGAGGGGAGCCAGCGATTGAATGAGGCCGAACTTCTTGCACGCTGTGATGGCGAGAATGCAGACAGTGTTCTATTGCAAAAGAGTTGGTCAGCTGTGGCCCATTGAATGCGGGATTGTATCCCAAGACGCGATCGCAATCGCGATACTTGCCACGTACCTGAACAGCCAGATAGAAAAAGGTCAAATTCCACGAAGTACCCGACACAACATATTTGTTCACCACGGTCATGCTAATGGACGAGAGACAGTAGGCCAGGATAGAGAATGGCCCGCTGTGCTCGAGCTTGGCCATGAACCCCGAGGCAGACGGGGGCAGGGCATCCGTGCCAGCACCGCGACCGACGAGGGAGTCATTCTCCTTATCGCCATCACCAATATTGTTGCTGTTGCTGCTGTCAGGCATTGACGCCACAAAGTCGTCGTTCTTTTTGTTGTCGGCCATGGCGATGGCGGGCGTCGGCGGGGGCAGCGGCGAGTCGAAACGAGTGGACGAACGGCGGTCGTTCAAACAGGGAATGAAGAAGAGAAAATGGCGGCTAGTGAGAAGGGATGAACAGATTATCTCCAGATAAAATCACAATCCGTAAAGGCCTGGAGTGGGATGCCAAGTGGAGGATTAGAATTGGGACATAGAAAAAAGGGGGCCTGTGCCTTGGCTGAGCTACGTCCCGTCGTTATCCCGGCTCGCAGCAAAACCGTAGACGATCACCCCTGTTCACCAGCCGCCGCGTAAGATATCACTACATACATGTCCGGCCTATCTCCATCCGCATCTTCCACAAAGGGAGACAGATCGATTTACCGGGGTAGCACATCCAAGGTCACCACACCATGCCATCGCCAAGTCGACCATACCCACATTCCGCTGGGGTGTCTCTATCCCTGAGTCCGGTAAAGCCACTCGGTAGGCAGCGTGAAAAGGGGGCTACAAGGGCCGCCGGGGGCTACTGGGGCTGCAACGATCCCTGCCAAGCAATCATGGGTCTGGGTGGGTGTGGGCGCGTGGCGCTCTGGTTGAATCGACGGCACATCTTTTATCTGGGCGCCGCTCGTCCTCTTTTTGGGGAAAGAGAATCTAGAGAATGCTTTCTTGTTCTTTCTCTCGTCCTCGAGATCAGTACGACTTGTCGATACCGTGATTCCGGGTATTTCATTCGCTCATTATGTTGCCCGTAATGAATCGGTTTGGACGCATCACGCTAGCCGTGGTTGCGGTTCTGTTCATCTTTGTAGTATTGCTGTCTTACCAAGGCCCCGAGAGCTTCAGATCCAGTCTTCCCAGTGCAGACTCGCTATGGCCGTCGAAACAGGGCAACACCACCGACGCAGAACCCACGCCAGTGCCGACGAGTGATGCATTTGGAGCTGGCGAGGAGGATGCTGAGGAGGAAATCAAAGACCCTAACACAGATATTTCGTACGACCTCACCCGACCTGTCTCTACTGGCTGCGAGGCCCTCGTCAACGACCTCCAGCAGCGCCTCATCCAGGCCTACCAGAAGCGCTTCGCAGGCATCCGCTACGCCAACATCTGGGGCTATCTCGAGACCGAGAACAAGGGAGATGCCGCCATCTGGTCCGCCCAGCAGATCCTCTTGAGCATTCTCGGCATCGAGACCATGGAAGCTTGCCGGTAAGACCTATGCTACCATTGTGGTTGCTCTGACTCGGGAGTTCCCATATACTGACTGTCGCGTGCTACAGCTTCATGGACCGGGGCTGCGACATGGAAAAGTTCCGAGGCAAGCTTGAGGAGCACCGTCCCCATTCGGCCATCATCATGGCCGGCGGTGGCAACTTTAACGACTACTATTGGGAGGATCAACCTTCGCGTATGAAGATGATCTCGTCCTTCACCAACGTCTCTGTCCGCGCCTTTCCCCAGAGCATTCACATGACCCATCCCGACAGGATCAACGCGACCCGAGTGGCTTTTGGAAAGCATCATGACTTGCAGCTGGCCGCCCGTGACAAGCCCAGCTACGAGTGGCTCATGGACAACTTTGGACAGGCCGATGGCATCCACAGCGACCTCGTTCCTGACATTGCCTTCATGTGGGGGAACCGGTCCGACTTCCGAGTCAACACTCCCAAGACGTGAGTTCCGCCAGCCTCGCGCCCAGTCGATGCAGCTACTAACTTTATTTCTCAAGTCACGACATCCTCATCCTTGCCCGAAAGGACATGGAGATCTCTGCTGGCGACTCCTCGGACATTCCGTTCGGCGAGGGCCACATCGACCTGGGCGGCAACGTCGGCAATGTCACGTACCGCAAGGTGGACTGGAAGTTCACTGACACGCCCAGCATCGACGACGAGAAGGAGAAGGAGAAGGGCAAGAACCAGCGTGCCTGGGCCAAGTCCATGGCCGGCTTCGACCTCCTCGGATCGGCCCGCTTCGTCATTACCGACCGCCTCCACGGCCACATCCTCTCAACCGTCATCGGCGTCCCCCATGTGTTGATGGACAGCAAGCTGGGCAAGAACCTCAACTTCCACAACACTTGGACCCGAGACTGTGCGTGCACACGTATCACGAAGAGCATTCAATCAGCGTTTGACGTGGCGCGCATGTTTTTCGAGCAAGAAGAGAACCAGCTTCCCTTATAAAAATGGGATATTATAACGCCGGGTTGCTCATGAATATCTAACAAAATTTTTGCATGTTTGTTCCCGAGCTGGCTGGGGGTCTTTTTATGTTCTTCTGTTTGTGAACGGCGGAGGGGCACCTTGGGGACTTGGGGACTACTACTGGAATTGGGGATCAAACCACGGAGTTTTTATTCATCATTGGCATAGCAGCCTCTTAGATTTTTTCTCTTTTTGTTCTATTTTCTCATGTTCAGGATAAGACGAACACTAGCATCGCTATAGTATCAAAGCGTCGCTGTACAACAGATAATGATAAAAACTATCATCAAGTTAAAGAGAAGTCTTGGCACTGTCTGGGCATGACGCGTGTTCCTGATACTCAGCAAGTTGCCAAGTTGCCTTGACCAAGTTTCAAGCTGTTTTTTCACTGGAGCAATTGCGAGATCACAATCTCCTTGTTCGGCGGATGCCATCTCTCTAACGCCGCGAACCCTGTCCCAAGTTGATTTGTGACAATGATCGCCCCTCACTGAAACAAGGCCTCCTTGCCCGTCTCCGCGACCGGGGAGAACAGAACAGATATCACGTGGGGAATTGTGCGAGAGGAGGGATAGGAGGTGGCTGCGTGAATTTTGTGCTGTTCCATGTCTCCCTTCTTCCTTATGGATGGCCATCCTTGCTGTGTCGGCTGTCGATGTGCACTTGGCGGCCCCTCCATCCCTTGTAGTGAAATTATGGTGAGCGTTTCGCCGCAACATGTCCACCAAACTGCAACGATCATTTCAACGTGCAAAGTAGGTACATAGGCTTAAAAATTGGCTTATTTGTTTGAGTTTTAGTCAGGGGGGGTCGAAATGACCTATGGTGACTCCAGATAGATGATCCGCTAGCCTTGATCCAGTCAATGGCTCGGCCGACCGAATCAAGGCCAAACTCGCGTGCCTCCAACCATGTGTGGCGTACGGCTGAAGAGAGACCCCGATAAGTCCCTCAGCGGCACATGCAATGCGCAAGGAATCCAAAATTTGCAGCGCTTTTAGAGACTAACGCCATTGGATCCAAGCGCTGACAGTGCCTCCCCGTCTGCGCCCCCCTTGCTTGCCAGCCAAACGTTTAACCCCTATCCCCTACCGGCGCCGTCTGCCAAAAACTTGGCTTCTTGTCAACGCTGTCGGGGTCGTGATGCTCGACTTTTCTCTCCATCATCGTCCATTCTTTTACTAAACCACAAATCATCCACGCAGGGTCAAAGTGCGCAATCATGTCGGCCGTAGCACTTCCCCGGCGATTCTATTCGCTTCTCTGGGTTGCACTTCTGCTTGTCGTCGTCATCTTTTTCATCTGCTTCCGAGAGGACGCATGGTCCTCCATCCCCAGCCCGCCCAAGAGCTGGCGCATCCCCTTCACCACCGATGATGGCGTCCTCTCGTCGTGGAAGGGATCCGGATCAGGATCCAGCGTAGGCAGCGGCGGCAGCGGTTATGCTGGCCGCAAGCCCGGCGAGCCTCTGCGCATCGCCCTCGTCGAGTCGTCCGGCACCCACGATGAGGTTGCTGCAGCCTTGATGCACGCGTTTGGCGGCCAAGAGAACTCGCAGATGGACGTCTACTTTGCCAACCAGCGCTTCGAGATGCCCTCCATCATGGGCAACTTCAGCCTCCCCGCCAACATCACTATCCACAAATTCGACAAATTCGCGTCCGCCATGACTACCGACCCTCGCCCTCACGTCCTCGTATCGACGACATGCGAGTTTGACCTTGATCGTGGTACCGACGCTGTTGTCGATCTGCTCAAGAAGGGTGAAACCTTCCTCTTCTGCACCATCCACCATGCCGACCGATGGCACCAGGGCAAATACGTGCAGACCGTGCGAGGCTGGGTAGAGCGTGGTCTGGTCGATTTTGTCGGTCTCAGCCAGCACACAGTTGATTTCCTCGTCAAGGAGACCATTCCCAAGTGGCACTCGGCCGCCAACCTCACCACTCGAGTTATCCCTCCCGTGTTCCCTGTTAATGTGCCCGATGATATTGAGGAGAGCATCTCGCTTTCCATCCAGGGCGATTACTCATCCGGTCGTCGCGACTACAACGGCATCTTTAACCATCTCGGTGCTGTCATCCGCAAAGCCAACGAGACCGCTCCTGATCAGCAGGTGGCTCTTCACTTGATCGGACATGGCACGAGGCCCGAGGTCCCCGACCATGTCCAGGACCACGTTGTTTTCGACCAGGGTCTATCGTACCCTGATTTCTACTCGCTGATCTCGCGTTCCTTCGCCGTCATTCCCGCCTTCGCCTCTGACACCTACTTTGACCGCAAGGCTTCGTCCACCATTCCCGCGTCATTTATTGCCGGAGCGCCTTTGGTCGTAAGCGAAGAGCTTCTCGAGGCCTACTCTTACATTCCCAAGGAGGCTACTTGGGTGGCTCGCCCTGGTGAGAGTGAGATGGATGTCATTGAGCGAGTGATGGGCGACCGGGACGGCTACATCAAGCGAAGGCAAAAGGTTAGGGACGCGAACAAGGCCATGATGGAGCAGAACCATGCCAATACCAAGGAGTGGATTGACATTGGCCTTGAGAAGGTGGTGCGCTACCAAGCCATCTAGACATGAAAGGGATCTCATTTTGTAATATTACGCTGCAATTATCAATGATCGGGTATCTGGATGAGCGGCTTCTGTTTCGAGTTTTGCTATCTTGCACATGACCGGGAGCTTAATACATGTTTTCTTTAACTTTGGGATGATACTAGCACAGTTAGAAGAAAAAAAATAGAGCGCGTTTTACGTTTTTAGATCTGCTGCAATGTCTCAGGTGCGGTTTGATGATTCTCGAGACTGATGCCATCTGTTCATTCGCGGGCGGGGTGTTGGTAGAATGGAAGGATGGAGTGGAGAGGAGGGGCTGGCTGGTGGAGTGCCCAAGCGTTCGTCAGCGTTGGCGTTGAAGCTTGGCGATCGAGATAAACAAGTGACCTAATTAGCCCTGGTAATGTTATCACGATCCATGAATTAATGTCCAAGACAAGTGAGGCATCGATCAGTTAACAGAAAACGCTCAATTGAGGCTACATAGTGAAATGTTCTATGTCTATAGAATACGAGAAATATAAAGCCAAGTCTTGTCATCCAGAACACCTTGTCTCATAAATAACCGCCCTGGGTAACCAAAATGAAAAGGCAGAAAACGAATTATTCTTTTGATTATTACTTGGTTCTTTCCATTTCCCGAGCTTCCTTGCTATCGGATTCTGTTCCAGCCTCCTCGCGAGGGAGGAGCTGGTAGCTTCCAGCCGCAGGCTTCTTGCTCTGCTGGTATCGGTCTCGGGCCCATCCGTAGAGGGCGCTGCCGCCGAGGATGAGGGCCATGCTGCCTGCGCGGTCGGCGGTCAGGATCTCTCCGAGGAGGACAACGGCGAGAGAGCTCTGGGCAACACCTCGCGCGGCGGTTACGATCATGTGCGTTGTCGGGCTGGTGACCTCGATCTGCATAAACGTGGCGATGGTGAGGAGGAATGCGGAGAGACCGGTCAAACACGCGGATCCGAGGAACTGGCGTCCAATGTCGACTGTCTCGGCGGTAAAGAGACCGGCCATGGTGCTGAGCTCACCGGAGAGAGGGAGCAGAGGAATATAGAAGAGGGTGGCCATGCAGTTGGACATCCAAACCATCTGCCACATACCCTCCTGGCTCTTTCCGAGGAATTTCTTAACGACGACGGACTCGACGGCGGTGGTGAAGCTGGATCCGACACCCAACAGGACTCCCTTACCCGATGTCAACATCTGACTGTAGTCGGCCATCATTCCAGTACCGAAACCGGCCATGACCATGGCGCAGCCGACCAGCGACAGGGGCGGGTAGTACGGGCGAGGTCGAAGCACGAGGAGCGACAGGAAGAGGGTGAATGGCAGGAGAAGACCACGAGCGATCTGGTAGACCGAGGCGTTGACCGAGGCGAGGCAGTACGTCTTTGCGAGGATTCCGACGAGACGAGCGACAGTGAGGGGGAGGAGAGCGGTCCAGGCCTGCGATATTGATGATGAGTTACGGGTCACGAATGCGATTCTATGAGGTCTCATACCGAGAGGGGCCGGTACAGCTTGATCCATCCCGTCATGGTTCCGATAGCCGTGAGAAGCAACACCTGGACTGTCGTCTGCAGCGCCAGCAGCGTCACAGGGGCCTCGACGCCGTTGAGGGCCGACTTGGAGAGGATAGTGCTCCAGATGGCGCACGACGAGTGGAAGAGCACCACCAGGGCGACCTTCATACGGGAGGGAGGAGGGCGAGCCTCGGCGGGGGCTTTTTGTTCGGCGGCGGCCATTGTGACTTTGAGGGTCGTAGCGAGCGTTGAGAGAGCGAGCGGCTGTCGAGATGCGAGATCCAAGCAGAGTTGAGCAAACGAGAGTAACACGGTCGGATTTCGATCTTGACGTGGAAAAGAACACGGAACAAACAAAAATCAAGCTTCAATCCGGAAAATAAAAATAAAAATAAAGAATGGATTGGAATGGTGAAGCGTTGAACAAGGTTAGAGGGTGGTCAGGTCAAGCCTCAGAAACGAAGGTTTTTCTTGCTGGGTACAGTAGTCTAGTTTTGTTTGATCGCTGAAGAAAGGAAGAAAAGGGGGTTGCAGAGATATTGAATGACCGCGTTATCCCAGACAAGGGGAATGCTGAAAAGCTGGCGCCACCCCAAGGAATGGCCTTGCAAGCACACCCAAAGTACCCTTACAATCTGGCCCCCGATCCATCCGCTAATAACTGGAAGCACCAGATTCTGTGTTTTCTCTCCCGCTTAACTAAATCAACGGGGGGTGGTGGTTGCGCCAAGGGAAATGGGGGAGCCGGCGACTTGCAGTGTTTGATTCAGCCGGGTTTATTCTGCGCTGCTCCCACATCGCGGCCAGCCGCAGTATATCGACACACCTTTTGCCCTGTCGTGGCCTGCACGCGCGGCAAAACGGTGCACAGCAGTGGGCGATCCAACATTGAATAAGCAGTAAGCTTCTTGCAAATACCGATGGTGGCTTGACCAGGGTGTTCTTAGAAGTCTCACTGGAGAGTGGCAGGGTTACAGGGGCACTGGGTGCTGCGAGAAATCCTTGCGCTGTTAAGCGGAGCGGGCGACCTCAAGGGGGGAGATGATCGGACGGGGGACGGCTGACTTGGGAACTAGCCACTGGACTAGGCTAAGATTGCGATCCGCCTTGTTGCATGACTGCCAATCGTGAGAGGCGTGGGCTCTTGTTTGGTGGTGGGTGGTGTGAGGCGCGGCAGAGTACATACAGAGATGATTCTTGTTCCCGACATGGGAATAGTTGATATCACACACTGCCACCACATGCACTATACAAAGAGTCTGTTTGCCTTCAACTAGCATGCATTGCCTCTTCTCTTTTCATGTCGCAGTCTCGGGTCATCCGGGCGCTCAATCGACATATGATAAGCCTCTCCCTGGGGCGTATCCCGAAAAGCCAATCGAGGGCGGCCCGAATCAGGACCAGGCTTGACGACATAAAGGGGACCATTGGCACAAGGGGACAGTTCCAGGCGCTATGCAAGCTTAAGCAGACGCTTAAATTATTGACTGAAGAAGCAAAAGAAGGACTAGGACCAGAGCTGGACTTCGATAGTGTCGCAGCCAGGCAGCCAGTAGCGGGAAGCCACTCAATTAGACTACTGTGCGTTGGGATTAAAACGGGATGACGGGTTGGCACGATTGGTTTGGCACATGGGCCCCCTCCCAATACTCTTTACTCGATGCAGAAAGTCGCTTCCCTCGGTTGTTTCGAGTTTTTCTTCGATGTGCAACTTGCTTCCGCTTTGAGACGGAGAACTCAGGAGGCAGCCTTGTCGGTGAAAGATCAGGCTGTATTCGTCAAAAGTCGAAATCACCTTCAGCTGTTGTCCTCAAAGCACGAGACAAGTTGCCTCCTCCCCCTTGCTGATCGTCTGCCGTTGCGTCTCAGACATGGGACATCTCGATCACACAACTTTGAACATTCGATGCCCCAGGTTGAGTCCGAGCATCTTGAAACCACACTCCCTTTGCAGCGGTATTAAGCGCCCGTCTCCATTGTAATAATGGACACAGTATCGAGAAATGCACTCGAGACCCGGATAAAAGCATATGTGCCAGGACCCCTACCGGTTCGCCCCCATTCTTGATCCAACCCTTTCATCCTGTCCTCTAGGGTAAAAGCTCCGAAGGGCATCTCACCATTCGGCCGGGCGATGGCCGCGCTTAAGCAAGGATAGGGGATGGGTGCCTGTCGTTTTCTGTGGAACTTGTGCCAGCCGTGGCCTTGTTTGAGTAGCCTTGGCCTGCTTGGCTACAACCTGTCCATTGGGTAGGGTTTAATGGACAAGTTTGCTCTTTTACTCTGTTCTATCTGGGGCATGTTAGAGTTGTCAGCGTCACGTCATTACGCAGCCCGTATATGTTGGGTCTCTAACCTCGACGGTTAAACGCGTGTATGGATACGAGTCCATTAGAAGCATGCGTAATTCCAAATCCCATGCTTCTTACCGACGGGGATAAGCGGGGAGATGCACGGGTTTTCAGGTGTGAGCTGAAAAAGGTAAATTGTATCGCCCATCGAGTCATGTGTGCGAACGGTTGGCGGTTTGCTCTACTCGTGATGCATGTTCCCATCGTCCACTCATATTAAGCCGGGGATGTCGGCAACAGGGAGTTGAACCATGTACCCCATATATATGTTGTTGTTCTAAATTCAGTTACATGTATAATCATGAATAATCACTGACTATCATATATATCTTTCCTCGCATCGTGCCACACTGCCTCGACGTGTGACGGAAGTCTTAGAGCCTCGTATTGTTCTCGCTAACTGTCGTCTAGTTGACTATACGAATTCTTTCCACTGCTGTTCGCACCAGTCCCACAACTTGCCGCAGTAACCTAATCCGCCGTCCTCTTCGGCCAGCATTGCGTGGATCAGGTCCTTGCGTGGACAGTCGCCGTCCGGCCGGATCCGACCCCAGGGTATGACGTACGCACCGTTCTCGTTGAGTGTGATCTCGGGCGACAATCCGGCGTAGAGCTCCGTGTATGTAAGCGCCGAACCGGGGTTCGTGGAGTACGAAACGGTTGAGGAAGAACATGGTCGCTGCGGGTGCGCCTTCATACGAGCCGGCCTTGACGTTGCCGGGGTTCTGCGCAACGCTAACTATTCCGTCGTTGCCGTATCGCCGGGCCATTTCACGACCAAGCATCCAGCTGCCGACTTTGGAGACTGCGTAGTTGAGCACACGGTCTGGGGTGCCGGTTGACAGGGTATCGAAATCAATGCCGTTGGGCGGCGAGCCTTGGTCGGCAGCTACACTGGACGTCCATACGACTCTTGCAGCTCCGGGAGCTTCGGTCACTGCGGCGCGGAGTTGAGGTAGGAGGAGCACTGTGAAGAGGAGAGTCGCAACGCAGTGCATGCCTACCATGGCCTCGAGTCCTTGGGCGGTTCTCGCACCCACCGAGACGCGGTAGCCGCCACTTCCTGCGTTGTTCCAGAGGACGTTGAGCCTTGTCTCTTGCGCTGCAAAGGCGGCTGCTGAAGCTTTGACCGACTCAAGGTCGTTGAGGTCCAGGTGAAGGAACTTGAGAACCCCTGGGGTGCTGGGAGACGGCTCGCTGCTGGTGATTTGCTTGATCGCTTGCATTGCGCGTTCCTGTAGAGTGTGTAAGCCTGTGACTGAACATGCGAGATGTCTGAGTCCTACTTCTGATCGTGAGGTCATGTATACTGTCGCCCCGGTAGCGTAGAGAATTTTGCAGAGCTCAAAGCCTACGCCCGAGTTACCACCCGTGACGATAAAGACCTTGCCATGCTGCGAAGGAACATTGTGCTCATTCAAGGACGGAGCCGGTGGAAAGAGTTGAGTGTATAAGGCGCGGAACGTCATGGCTGCCCGTACTAAAGTAGCAGTATACTGTTGTCTGGCTGAAGTTGGAGGCGTTAAGAACTGGCAAACTTTCTATCACCAATTGAACACGAAGAAAATTCCTTCGACAGAGACATTAAAGCCCACGTTGCTATTTTATATATCTCCATGGTGCTGTTTGATATGATTGCCTTGCGTGGTCATGGAGCCAGTGACTTACACTGGGCGGAACTCCGCCGGGTTTAGTGAATTCGCTTTCCATCCCAATGTCTTCACCATAAGCAGCGTAAGGCGTGTTTATGCTTGTAATCAATCCAATATCAAAGGATTGTCAATTGTATGGGTCTGATAGGTTCGGGGTGCGAGCAATTTGTCGTAAGATAAGTCTAGAAGAAGTCCCATGTCGCAAGTGTGTTGTCAACGTCAATCAATGCGTCCCAGTCCATAAGATCAGCATCATCAAGCACCGACACATCTCCAAGCGTTTGATTCTCACCAAAGTCTGGTAAACCTCCAGCTGGGGACAAAAGAGTAGGGTTGTTGAACGCAGCATGTAGCTCGAGACCTTGGTGTTCCGTTGGCGGATTTCCTGGGCCGGGAGGTGATATGTGCAGTGAAGAGTTAAACGCCGAAGAATCAATAATGACCGGGTTCATCTGATTGGTTTCCGAGAGAATGGTAGTAGCATTGACACCCTGGCTTGCATTAAATGCCGGATTGTCAGGTGGCGGCTGCTCAAGTTGTGACTCTGCAGCTTGACGCTGTGCTTGTGCGCCCTTGTACAACTGCATCAATGAGTGCCACAAAGACCCCGTCTTCACGTTTTCTGGGGCAGTGGAAATTATTGCCTGGGCTGCATTCCAGGCTTCATTAAGCTGAGACATCCATGGTTGGCGGCATGCGTGGCGGAGGAAGACACCCAACGCATGCCAAGGGACTTGACCCTGAAGCTGCCATCGCCACTTTGACCACGAAGGATCCGATTTGAGGGAGTAAACGGCTTTGATGATGTTTATAGCTGGCTCCAAGGGGGTCTGGGTAGTGTGCGACACTCTGGGTTGTCGGAGGAATAGCTCAACCTCTGCGAAGAAGAGCGTGGCCATGGTGCTGATGAAGCGATCCCATGATTTACTCAGTTGCAGGTGGCGGAGATAAATCGTCTCAACTTTCGCTTTAGATGAGTAGAGCAGTTCAAGGAGAGCTTCTGGACTCTTTGTTGCATCGGCGCGCAAGGATTGTGTAAGACGCCACAGCTCGCAGCGGATGAGGAGTAGAGTTGTGTCCGTTGTCCTCTCCTGAGGTGGTAGCAAGGGAGCGACCATGTCATCCAACAAATCCCTATCGTCAACGTTGGTAGGCAGTGGTGTCTCAAAGGAGCCTTGTGCGATCGAGACATCGGGTGCTTCAGGTCGGCGACTTAGCGAATCGACAAGACATATTTGCCACCATAGGCGCCGCCTGGTCTCCCTCTCGAGCGGAGTTTGTTGGTTACCATCGCTGCGATCAAGCCCGATACCCTTTGCAAGCCTCAGAACTAGACCCATCATTGGCCATACCTTCTCTTTGGCATCGAGATGAGGCAGCAGAGATATGTAGATGACTAGTGCTTGAAGTACAACAATGTCCTTTGTGACGAGGAAATCTGCACGGGCAAGGGCTTGTTCGGTTCCGAATTGGTATCGCTGGAGAAGTTGGGGCTTGGGCGCGTTGAAATTGAACATGACGGCTTCTTCGTCCATGGATGTGATGGCTGCGAGCGAAACGGCGAATAGCAGGGCCTCCATGTTGGGACCGTATGTGCTAAAGTTGCCTCTTAATTCTCGGACGACCTTTTCGACGGTTGGAACATGAAGCACTTTGATGAAAGGGTCTACGTTCTCGACGTAGGTTTGCCAGATGAAGAGCATCTGTGAAGGCATGGGGTTGAGTCCATCGAGCGCCTTGGCGAAGTCTGCATTTCCAAACACGAAGCCCAGGTGGCTGAGAGGAGATGGGGCCCCTTCGAGGCCTGACTCTGGCATTATTGAGTTTGAAGGCCCAGAATATTCAGCGACATCATGGACTGCTTGTAGGATGTTGTCCACCTTTGGCAGGTCAGTGATGGCCTACATATTTGTAAGAGCAACATACCTCGCCGCAAAAGACCGACCAGAAGCGATTTCCAACGTGAAGAGTGCCGCCTTTGTCGACGACTAGACGACCAAACTCTTCATCAAACTCACTGCCAGCATGGTTGCTGGTAGATGATACAGTCTGTGATGATTCCGTCACAGAAGTGTCCATCGATGTCTGGCCTGCTTCGGAGCTTGCGATACTCCCACGTCCTGGCCCACTGGATGCCACTGTACCACCCGGGCCCTGAGAGCCATCCTCTACCTGGGCTGCGAGCTCTGTAACAACGGACTCTAAGCGCCTAAGACGACCGAGCAGCTCTGACTGCTTCTGTGCAGGCGACTTGGAGGCGCTGGGATCCCTGCGTGTGCGCGGGATGCGCCCTGTTACCGGGAAGTGACACTCGATGTTGTTCTTGACGCAATTCGAGCATGGGTCTTTTCTGTCGCATCGGACTTTACGCCGGCGACAGATGACACAGCTCCATATCTTGAGCCCATCGTCCGAGGCCGAGGGCTCTGTGTTCTTGGAAGATGACATTGGCGTCAATGATCGGTCATCGGCGCTTACAACCTCCGATCTTGAGCACTGAGGAGACGAGTCTGTTGACTGGCAGGGGGTTTTGGCGGAGGTGGCCTGGATAGGAACTGCAGTCGCAGAGGGGAATAGACTATTCGGACGTCGTCCGTAGACCGAAACGAAGAGAAAATGTGGCATGTACGCAGGATAAGACGGATTCGGTGGTCGCTCTCGGTCACGGCGCTCGGCCTTGATCCCTGTTGAGGCTGATGATGGCTGATTAGCAAAAGCTACTGATACCGTAGTGGTGCCCACACATAAAGCCATGTACCATTTGATAGCCTAGACCGAAGCCTGCCCCGACGCCGAGCTTTGTATAAATGCTTCGTCTTGACTGATTGACTTGTAACTATAGGAATAGATCAACTATCCGATTCATTTGGTCCATAGCGAAAAGCTTACCCGAATAGCCACATCTACCCCAAGCGATAACATCAAATATGGCAAAAACGGTCGTCATTCTCGGAGCCGGCTGGGCTGGTCTTCCGATGGCTCACAAGCTTCTTAAACACACCCTCCCCAAAGTCTCGGGCCTCAAAGTCATCCTGGTATCGCCAAACAGCCACTTCTTCTGGAACATTGCTGCTACTCGTGGAATCATCCCGGACGCCATCCCCGACGAGCAACTCTTTCTACCCATCAAGCCGGGCTTTGACCAGTACCCTTCCGAGAGCTTCGAGTTTGTGCTTGGGACAGCAGATCGGGTCGATACAGCATCAAACAGTGTACAAGCCATTTCTAAAGACGGTGTTCAGCGACAGATTCCATATGATCAGCTCGTAATCGCGACAGGGTCTCGCATAGCGAGCAATCTGCCGCTGAAGCCCATCGGAAGCCATGAAGACAACCTTGCGGCATTGAAGCAGCTTCAAAGTCGAGTCGGCGATGCCAAATCAATCGTCGTCGCAGGTGCCGGTGCTACTGGAGTAGAGGTCGCTGGCGAGCTGGCAGCAAGATACGGCCGGTCCAAGGAGATCACCCTGGTGATAAGCGGGAGCCAGCCACTGGAAGGGGCCCTCGATTCCGTTCGCGCATCGGTGAATAAAGACCTCAAAAGCCTTGGAGTCAATCTCATCTACCAAGCTCGGGTGACCGAAGTCAAGGAAATTGCCGGTACCAGGAAAACGGATGTGACATTGTCCAACGGCCGGACACTAACGGCGGACTTGTATCTACCTCTCCACGGCATCAAAGTCAACACTTCATTCCTCCCAACTGAGTTCCTAGACTCAAGCGGCAGTATAAAGCTGGACGACAAGATGCGAGTCGCTGGCACTGAGAACATTTGGGGCATTGGTGACGTGGGAAACATTGACCCAAAGCAACTTACCATCACCGACAACCAAATCATCCACTTGGCGGCGGCACTGGATACGACTCTGACGGAGCAAAAGACTATCAAGTCGTATGAACCGGCCAGCAAGACGATGATCTTTGTGTCACTTGGAAAGAAGCATGCGACGGGGCAGATCGGCAACTGGAAGCTCTTCTCCTTCTTAGTGTCGTACGTCAAAGGAAGGAAACTGATGACTGACACTGCGGAGGGGTACGTCGGGGGTAAACACCTGCGACACGCAGCTATGTAGACTAGACGTCTGTTCTTATTTGAGTGTGTATATGTATATTAGCTGAGTGTTCTTGTCATTTTAGAATTAATACATTGTCAGTAGAGACCTTGCCGTTGAGGTTCTCGTGAGATTTCTTTGGTGTTCTAGGGTAACCTGAATCTCACGAGTGCTGAATGATGGTTGGAGAAACTTGTCAGACGGCTTACATTCAGGCGCATTTCTTGAAAGCTTACAAATCAGGTTAGGGAGCAGCGAAAGATGATGACCATCAACTGCCGGATAGATGCTGTACAAAGGTGGTAGATTGACGGGTCGAGACTAGACTCATGATGGCACTTTCCGGCCGCATTTTGTGATTGGCTGCAACCACAGCGAGTGCAAGAATCCCCGAAACGAAACCGCTTATGTAAACGCCCCTTAAGAGAGTTCATACACGTCTAAGACGCCACCAATAAGGGAGCCATCGTCGGGGAAACTTGACAATCCGCCTTCTCCCATCGCTCATCACCCTTGGCTTTGAGAATTTAACCCGCGGTGACTCTTTCTCAAACCACAATCCATCGTTCTACATCCGAGCTGAAAACTTGTCCCAATGAGCTGCTGGACATGCAAGGGTAGAACCTCCTACACGGCCCTGATCCACCCCCAGACAAACTAACGAACCAACCCACTTGTAGACCGAAAGGTTCGATGCGATTTGCAGAGACCTACATGCGGCAACTGTGTGCGATCGAACAAACTATGCGCTGGATACGGGCTTAGGTTGTCTTGGCCGCGGGCCAAAGATCTGAGACGCGCCATGGTGTATGAACCACCAGAACACTCTCGCGACCGCAAGGCTTCACATTTCCTGAATACGTACTCTTGGCATGTGGCCTTGTGGCAGATGCTGTCTGAGGGTAACCACACAGGTGAGTCTTGTGTTTTATTTTTCACCATCTGAAGCACTTGTCTCATAAACTTCGCAGGGCTACATGCTGGACCCCCAAGGATTATGAGCTCTCTATCACTTTCGTTGGTCAATCGAGATGAATCCATGCTCCTGAATTACTGTAAGTTTACACACCCGCAATCTGCTAATCCTGGTCGCTGAGATGGCAGACACACGAATGGAACCGCAATTCTTTCGCGGCACTACAGTATCATTAAAGAAATTGACTTTACAGATGGCACTTTCGGACTCATCGCCATCGTCGAAAGCAGTGCTGCAAAGTGTGTTGGCCTTGTCATCATTACGCCTGTCTGGTGATGGGGCGGCATCCGCGTACAAGGCCAAAGCCATCTCCTCACTGTCCCAGTCGCTGAAGCCGGACAATACATGGGACGAGGCGAGTAGAACGCTCGTCGCGAGCATGCTACTCTACTTATACGAGGTTGCCTCTCCAAGTCTCGCTAATTCTGGACGAATCAGCTAATGGGTTCCCAGACATTTCACGCCACATATTCGGGCCCCTCGTGGGCAATATATTTATGCGGTGTCAAAAAGATAGCCAAGTCATACTGCAGTGGACCAAAAGTCACTTTTCGGATGGACAACGACGAATTATGCGATTGGCTGTATTACCATGAGACCATGGGCCACTTTAGCCTTGTATGGTGGGCACCGGAGGACGCTCCAGACATCTGTTTCCTGGACGCAACCGCTCTACTGCGGCAACGCTATAACTGGAGAGCTAAAACAGTGAGCATAAATCGTGAAACTAGGGTAAATGCTCGACTAACCTGATGTGACCATAGGACGAAGAAGGTGCAGGATGTTCACTGGCAGTGATGAATACTATCTCGTCGGTCTTTAAAGCCATCTCGCTGGAGACCAAGGGACCTAGGATCTCACCCAAAGAAAGGCAGCATCTACTAGAGCTAGAAAACAAACTGCGGAAAGGCGTTTCTGAGCTTGTGACCTCGAACTCAGCGCCCCAAGTCCAGTTATACTCGGAAAACAACACTTTGCTGCACACCATAGCTGCACTAATCTTTCTCAACCGAGCCGAACTGGCATATTCTGGAGAAGAGCCAGCACATAGGGCTCTCGTGAAGCAGGGATTGAAGCTTATAGAGTCGCTTTCGGCGTGCGATGCTCCTTGGCCTGTTTTCATCATTGCCTTTGAGCTCGACGAAGATTGGGCGCGGATCCTGGTTCTGGACCTGATGTCTCGTACGGAGAAAAAGTCGGGATATGGACGTCTGACCATTCTACGGCATCTTGTTGAGACAGCGTGGAGTTATCATGATTTGGGCGATGATATGAGGGAAGGGCAGAGCGGGAGTTACAAGGCTAGGTTGCATGCTGTCGTTCGAACAGCGCCGTACATGCCGTTCTTTACATGAGAGAAATTGAGATTGTCCTTTATTTCGAATCTACAAAAATACAAATGATGCGTGAAGGGAACGGGATTTCTAGGTCTGAATTGCGTGCAGCACGATTGTCTTGGGCCTGGGCATGTTTAGACGCCATGGAGGGACTTACATCGTCTCATAGCTGGCCGTTTAGTGGGTCCTAGCAGATGTCTTAGGCTCTCCGCTAATGGCCTTGTGGTCTCGCAGATTGTTGCCCACATGAAAGACGCGGCCAACTGATATAGAGACACAGTCCCACCTTTATGGGCTCGCAACAGAACAATCAGCCGCCCCAAACTTGAGCAGATGACAAACAGGCATGTAATAATTAATCAGTAAATAAGAGCTTGGATTGGACCCCAATTCTTCGTTTATCACTGGTCTCGCTCGGCGATTCTTACCATTCTACCCCCAACCTTGTAGTTCCTTTAATACGCAGCAACGCCCAACTTCAAGCTTCCGCGGAATGGAATTATTAATTTGATCATTTCCTCCGCAATTTGTAAGCTGGTGTCTAAAATGCCTTTTATTTCTTCTTTCAAGCCGCCTATCTGGTGCTATATATGTTGGAAGACGACCTCATACATCAAAAGTTGACAAACACCATCTACCCTTACTCCTTGATCCCTGGACTCAACATCGACCATCTTCAAACTTCAAGATCTCGATCAACCGAAAACATGGGTGAAAACTGGAAACCTGAAACCGGAACACCAAACCTCCAAGGCAAGATTGCGCTGGTCACGGGTGCCAAGTAAGAATAGAAGCCCAACTCACGCACACAGCAACTCACAAGTTTCCAGCTCCGGCATTGGTTTGCACACAGTCAAGAACCTGGCACTAAAAGGTGCCAAGGTGTACTATAGCGCCAGATCAGAGTCGAAAGCCAATGCAGCCAAGAAGGAGATACTGACTCTGCACCCTGAGATCCCCGAGAGTCTCCTCGTATGGCTGAAGTTGGAGCTCAGCGACCTCGGCAGCGTGGTTGAAGCAACGAGATGGCTGAGTGAACGGGAGACTAAACTCGACATTCTTGGTGAGTCTTCTCCATGGAAATAGGATGATCTTCTGCTAATGTTTTGGCAGTCAACAACGCGGGAATGGCAACAAAGGATCTCGAGACTACCGACGCTGGTTGGGAAATCGGCATTGCAGTGTGGTATGGACAAGAATCTAAGTGTTTAGTGTATAGAACTAACAACATCTAGTCACATTGGACACTTTGTTCTTACCAACGGTCTCCTGCCGCTATTGAAGAATGCCGCAAGCGCTAAAAGCTCAGACGTCCGGGTCGTCACAGTCTCGTCCAGCGCGCACTACCTGTTCCTCCCCTCAAACTACAAGATCGACCTTTCGAACCCGGCTTTCCTGTACGGCCAGCTTCCATACGAGCCCTGGCAATACCGCTATGTCCAAAAGCGCATGTTCAAGGTAAACGTCCTGCACTACGGCATGTCCAAGCTGGCCAACGTCTTATTCGCCCAAGAGCTTCAGCGGAGATTCGACAAGCTCAAGCTGCCCATCATGTCGATTTCCGCTCATCCAGGAGCTGTGAAGAGTGACAATGCTGTTGGGATATTCTCGCCTCTTCTTCAGCCGGTCATTAGGCGAGCTATGCTGGATCTGGACGAGGGATCGTACACGACACTCTTTGCCGCCACAGCCCCTGAAGCCTGGAGGAAGCCTGAGTTGTACAAGGGGAAGTACTTGGAACCTTTCGGGCAGATCAAGGATCCTCATCCAATTGCCAAGGACAGCAGCCAGGCTGCTGCACTTTGGAATTCAACCACTAAGGAAGTGGAGAGGTACTTTGCTCAACGTGGATTTGAGCAGCTACTGGAATGGTGAAGTGCCTGCGCATCACATGATGGGAATTTAATTGGGTAGTATTGATTGTTTGGACTCTGGCATAGAACCTCTTGCATTTCATTCGATTAACTGGAGGTGTGGCCTCAATTGCGCGATGGACGGAAGCTATGTATATAAGGAAGATCAAGGAGTATATATCATCGGTGGTTCTCTCCCATTTCCTTGGTGTTTGCCCTGTGCGACTCGCTTGTTGTGCACGATGTATACCACCACTTGGATCGACGCAAAGACTATGCCCAAAGATACCATGATGATCATGGTGCGAAGACCTGTTTGGTAGCTATTTGGCTGTGTCAGCATGATTGTTTCCCTACCAGATGAGGAGGGCAGGTGTTCTTACAATGGTGTATCACTTCCCTGGAAGTACTGCGTGCCGACCATCAACCCGCTAATCGCCGACATTACCCACATTCTAGACATGAGTTAGCTTCGTGTTGTCTCAGCAGCCGGGTCAACATACGCAATAGCTATGCTCCTTTCGCCTGCTTCACGGCAGTTCAGCTGCACCCAAGAGTTGTGAACTGGGTGGTAGCCCACGGCAAAGCTGTTGACTGCAGTCCAAAGACCCCATCTCGACCATTTGCCGACATGGGGATGCGCCTGTCGGGCTACGATTAAAGTGATAAGGTAGCAAATGTGAGCGCCAATGACGGCTCCGCCGCGCCGGTTTGTTCGGTCGCTGAGGTAGGCAAACCCGAACACGACTGGGAGCGCGAGCGAGGCGCCGACGGCAGCCAGGGCATTCGCGGCGATGCGATCAAATCCAAGGGCCCTATCATTTGGTAAGTCATAGTTCTAAAACCGGCATAAAACTAAATCTTGTGTAAAAGACTCACATGATGATGGATGGCGTGTAAGTTGTTAGAGGGGACCACGTCGAGAAAACTGCAAAGGTTGAGACGTAATGCGGCCAGCGACGATAATGCGTGACAGTCTTCCACACCAACTTCCAGTCGATAGCCAGCCCATGGACCCCTGGGCGTTTTCCAACCTGGTCGTCCCTCTCTAGCCTTCGCTGCAACGTTTGTTGTTCCTCTGGGGAAAAGCGCACCAGACCGGGTCCAACCAGTGGCCGCGGGACGTCTGGACTGCCTGGAAGAAAGGCCAACAAGACGAAAGCGATAAAAATAGTGAAGAGGCCCTCCACTACCCCCCAGTTAGCAAGTGTCACGGTGTGCGGGAAGGGACTCACGCACGTAGGAAGAGCCACTGCCAGCCTCTAATATCGCGAGCGTTGTCGAGCTTCAGGATGCCGGAGGCTAGGATGGGACTGATGGCATTGCCGCCAAACATGCCAAAGAAGAGAACAGAGACCCTCTTGGCCAACTCTCGCTTGGTGTACCAAGTCGACAAGGTGTATACGGCCCCAGGTATGTAGCCAGCTTCGGCGAGACCAAGCATCAGGCGCACAGCTAAGAATCCGGCGCGGTTCTTGACAAAGACTTGCATTGTAGCAACCAGACCAAAGAGGAATACTTGAGCCGAAATCCACTTACGTGGACCAATCTTGGGACCAAGTTAGAATGGTTGTACTCGCAAATGATCTCGACCTGTAACCTACACGCTGAAGAGCCATGTTGCAAGGGATTTCCAGAATGACGATGCCCATGAACATGAGTTGGTTCCCGAGGTTGATGGTCGCTTGGTTCACTTTGATGTCCACAGCAAAGCCACCCGTGAGTGCACTGGCGAGGTTCATGCGGTCCAGCTGGAAGACGAGCAAACCGAGAACTAGGAGTAGTAAGACTGAAGAGTCGATTCTACATTGTGGTTAGTATGATAATTTTGCAAGCCCGAACCACCCACTTTCTCCGCGCTCTCGCTTCAACGACTGGGTCCCATTCCGGCTCAGACTGAGAGGCTGAAGGAGACGGGCCTGTCGTTGATTCATCGCGTCCTCCATGCTCGAAGCTCTTCTCGTTGGCTGTCGTATCGTGGTCTTGACGCTCGCTGGACCGAGCTCTGAGAATAGAGCTCGCCATTGTATGAGACGGCTAAATCTTCGATCGCTAGAATTTAAATAAATTGAGATATAAGAGCCTCAAAGTGCTGCACGAGATGTGACGTTGGTTTTTACTTTTAAAGATCGACTCTAGTACCAAGATCTTGGGACGGAGTCGAGGCCCACCCCGATGCTCTGCCCAGAATCACACAATCTGGCCTAGCAATGCCATCAGCTCGTCTGCAACTGCGGAGGGTTGCATCTGCACGAAACCCCTGTGATAGCAACAAATGTCATTGGTCTGGCCTCTGCCAAGCTCTTAGGTTAATTGCATGTTTGGCCTAGTCAGCTTAACCTTGATCTTGTGTGCTCTCCTCCCAAGACCTCGGTAGCTGCTAGAGCAGCAGCTATTACTGACAAGCCTAGGCTATCATTCAGACCTGGCAGCTACGTAATTAACTGTCAAGGACAGGTCTGAAGGTGTGGAGCAGAGAGAGTTGATTCCAAAGATCTCTGGCGCTAACGATGGCGTGCTCGTTGACAACCCCTACACTTTGCTTGTCATGAAACGACTCAAACCATGTCCCCGGAGATTAGGTCATCTGGAGCTCTTGGTCTTGATTGGGGTCGGGCGATTCCTTCGGATGTGACTCGGCATGCTTATTTGACTGCCAATGAGTAGCCTTTAAGTAGATGGACGCATAACGGCTCCCCTCAACCTTAACTTGACAACCAAGGTCCACCCACCAGTCACATAACTCGGAAATTGTCACAATGGCCAGTAACCCAGTCCGACGCGTGGCAGTTATTGGGGCAGGCCCCGCTGGTGCGATCACCATTGATGCGCTGGCGCAGGAAAAGGCCTTTGATCTGATTCGTGTATTTGAGAGGCGTGAAGGTCCCGGAGGATGCTGGTAAGTGAGCCTCAACCTATTCGTCACTCAGAGAGACTGAAATGTGATCAAGGATTGGTGATTCAGATCGCCCTTCAACACTCACAAATTTCCAGGGTCTGGCTGATCGGAGCGCTGACCCCCCTCTGGAGATCCCAGAACATCTACCTGCGTACACTCCCAAGTCCAGCCAGCCGCGCTTCACAGAGTCTTCCATCTACCCTTATCTTGAGACCAACATCGACCGCATTCCCATGCAATTCAGCCAGGAGCCAATCCCGGCAGAGACAAGTGAGCGCTCCGTTGGAATCTACGGTCCCGAGACACCATTTCGTCACTGGGATGTCGTGAGACGGTACATCAAAGGTCTAGTTGAGCGGAAAGGCTACGAAGATCTTGTTTCATACAACACAGCTGTCGAGAGAGCAGAAAAGGTCGGTCACGAATGGAAGGTGACACTTCGCAAAGAGGGCAAGGACCGCGACTACTGGTGGGTTGAGTGGTTTGACGCCGTTGTTGTTGCCAGCGGGCATTATTCTGTCCCGTATATCCCGGCGATCGAGGGTCTTGAAGCATTCGAAAAGACACGACCGGGGAGCGTAATCCACAGCAAGCACTTCCGGGGTAGAGACCTGTACAAGGGCAAGGTGAGTGACAAGTTACGCCTTCGGTATATGCCTCTTAGCTGACTTGTAAAAGCGAGTAGTAGTGGTCGGGGCCTCAGTATCGGCTGCTGATATCGCCTTTGACTTGGTTGATGTGGCTCAGCGACCTGTGCATGCCATCACGATTGGCCATGCCTTCAATGGCTACTTTGGGGGTGAAGCCTTCAATCATCCTCACGTTCAGAAACATCCTTCGATCACACGAGTCGAAGGCCGGACCGTTCACTTGACCAACGGAGAGTCCATTGAAGATGTCGACCACATCATCTTTGGAACGGGCTATAGCTGGACACTTCCTTTCCTGCCATCAGTTCCCGTTCGCAATAACCGGGTTCCAGACCTGTACCAGCACATAGTCTGGCACCATGACCCAACTCTGCTCTTTGTCGGCGCCGTGCAAGCAGGGTTGACATTCAAAATCTTTGAATGGCAGGCGGTTTATGCGGCCAGGTTGCTCGCGGGACGCGCCACTTTGCCAGACGCCGACGAGAGACGTCGATGGGAAGAAGAGAGGATCAAGCTCCGAGGAGACGGGGCCAAATTTGCACTCGTCTTCCCCGACTTTGAGGACTATTTCGAGACGATTAGAAAGTTGGCGGGTGATGGAGAAGAGCATGCTGGAAGGAAGTTGCCCAAATTTCAGCGAGAGTGGTTCCGCGCTTTTCTCGAGGGTCACGAGTTGCGGAAGAATATGTGGAAGCGAATCAATGAGGCCGCGAGAAATGGACCCGGGGAAGCATCACAACTGAGCTCTAGATCACGTCTGTAAAGTGACAGGAGAAGGAGGTAGACAATTGAGCAATATGTAGGTAATTCAAGTCTCGCATCTCACTTATAGTATGATGTGAATAGCACAGAGCAACAATGTTATGTCACGATTCATAGTTCTTCGCCTACGACTTGCGGGTCGTCAAACGGAGCGGAGCAATTGTTACGAGAAAAACGGATGTGGCTTGCGCCTCTTTTGCTCTCGGAGGAATTGTATCCCGGTCGCGATGGAGCTGAGCGGAAGCTATTCCCAAAACTTGTACGGGTCTCGCGGGTAGAACCGGATGTCGCTGTCAGCTGAGACACGCATTGATGTAAGACCCGATGGGACTTTAGTCTTCGCGTAATGAGTCAAAATTGACAAAGGATTAAATAAATATCCCAGTTCCCTTACTTGAATTTAAAGTCACCACACTTCAATTGACTTGATCATGGCATTACGAAGCGTTTCCGGAAAGATCCTCGCAACATCCTTGGTTGCCGTCGTCACGGCTGGCGGAGCGTACAGCTTCATGGTCCAGAGACGAGTAGCGTTGGTAGATCGTGCGCAAATTACCCGATTCGACACTATTCCGGAATCCTTTGAGAAGTCAAGATCTGTCAGCGAGATTGTCAATGCACGAGGACACACACGCAAAGCCGACTCTCGCTTCATCTCTCTCGACATCCCACCCCAACATCGCCATGTTTCTGACGAGGCTTTGCTGGCAAAATTCGTCAAGGGTTATTTTGGAGGAACTGTTATAGCGCCAGAACGAATGACGCTTCAGACATTTGGTCTCAACCTGGTGCATTTTACGAGTGGATAAAGCTATCGATGACAGTTGGATGGGAGTTGACATTGGATCTTGCAGAAGCAGCACCTACGACAAGGACAGACATATGGTCACTAAAAGACCTATCTGACTCAAAACTACCCTCAATCAACACTGTTCTGTTTGGAGTTTTCCAGACTCTGGACAGAAAACTCGCTGCTCAAGGTGAACTTAAGGATACACCAAGCCGTAGTGAGAGCTACATCGACTTTGGATTTGGAAGCGACCAATTCCCGTTTGCTGGGGTGCACAGATTTGCTGTAGTCCGCCCAAAAGCAAAGGCGACTGAGCAGCAAACAATCCAGATCCACTGCCAGTCCATGTCGTGTAATCCCAAGGTCAACAAACCTCTTAGACCAGAGTGGATGTTTGGATTTCACATGGCGTACGCGGATCTCTTGTTTAGGGACGGCGTTTCTGAGATTAAGCGGTGGATGAACGCATCAGACTAACGATTGTATTATGATATGAGATGGACGCGTTCTCATGCATGTAAGATTATGGAAAAGGTCTTGTGGGCATAAACCCAGTATAGAAATTTTACGATACCCCTCCAACCTCCAGAAGCCCAAGAAAAACCTCTGGTTCTCCAGACTGAATAACTCATGTTCCTCTAGGCAGCAGAAGCAGCAGGTGCTGGCCCTTCAGGCAACTGGCTGCCTGCAATGTTGCACTGTCGGAAGAGCCGCACCTCGTCCTCCGCAAACGCTCCGACGACCGAGTGTATCAACCCTCGGTTGTGAAACAGTACAAAGTCTCCTTGCTCCCAGTCATGCGGGTACACCATCTTGGGAGCGATGCCTGGCCGCTGAAGCTCGTGTACTCGCTCACGAACCTCGGCGAGATCATCAATAACCGTGCCATCTGCGAGGTGCAGCTTACGGATGGCCGAGGGATGAACTTGAAGGGCTAACTGTCCGGTGACGGGGTTGCGCCAGCACATGGGGAGGGTCTGGATCTTTTCTTGCTCGATCGGGGGCAGATCTTCGAGAGGGACTTCTTTGCCCTCAGAGACCAAACCGAGTCCATCAGAGCGAGACTTTGCGCTGCTCATCCATACATATGGATGCGGAGCGTACTCAACCTTTGTGGTGCGTACAAACTCCTGGTCTTGCGGGCTGAGCCGGTCGTACATGGCGTAACCAGACACAAAAGCTGTTGTACCAAGTGGAACAGAGAGCTCCTCATCCGACCCGTCATCATAGATCAGTGTTTGCTTGCGCCCTCCCGGAACACGGACGGCAAGAAGAGACGTCACAACGGGAGGGGCAAGGCCATACAGCGCTGCATCAATGTGCCACCTGTAGAACCTGGTAAAGTCCAAGTCTTCCTCCGCGGGAATGGTAGTGGCATGGAAGGTCCGGTGGTGAGGATGTCGCAGCTGAATGTTCTTCAGCCCCTCATACTCCTCGACGAAGCCATTCCCAATGACCTGGACTTGAGGCTGATAGGGGATGGTTTTGAGATCTGGATGCAGGATGGACCGCTTCGCGTCCAAGGTCTTGCCGTGGCCATAGGAACCGGCGGCCTCTGCGTCGAATCTCTGAGTGATCTCATATTGGGCCTTGGGGGAAACGTGACTCTGGTCCTTGAAGACAAGAACCTGGTGGGTGAAGAGGGCTTCACGAATCACTTCAAAGTCGGCATCTGTAAGAGGATCAGCACCTGTCCTATAATGTTTAGAGGTTGATGTCTTACCATAGGAGGTTACCGATTTCACGGGTATTCTCCCACTAACGTAATTTCAATTGATCACGAATCGAGCATCATCAAATCTTACCGCTGATGTTTTCAATGTCAACATTTGAGACCACGGCGCCAAAGTCGATGGCTGACCCGGCGGGGGGTGAGATGGGCGCCACAGTGATTTTGGAAGCCATTGAGTCAAGAGTGTGTGGCAACAGATCGGACTATTCGGTGTTGAATGATGATGTCCGTTGAAGGTGAAATGTTCCGGGGTTGAGGGATGTTGGCGTCTTTATAATGGGAGCTGAGCGTAATCGGCACGGCTGGGCCGGGTATCCGGATCGCGGCGATCGCCTATCTCTGGGTCTCACTAGCCAATTAGACCCGCCAACTCACTGCAGCCAGCCGATTGATCTCCGTTGCTCGCTCGGCGCTATCTTTCTTTCAATGTTCGAGGCTTATCAATTTACGTTATCAAGTCCGACTACGGTGCCTCGTAACTCGGTATCTTGCCATACCTCGATGGCCAACGCTCGAGTATGAGTAATGGCAACTTTTACACTGAAAGTGGAGTGAATAGACACGAGATGAACCAAGTAGACTTAAAAAACACAGATCTGTAATTATAAAGGAGCGGATATTATTCAACAACATGTTCAGTACCCAATTCAACCATCATCCTCTCCCTTGAGCTCCCATTTCCCTCCCTTTCACCCTATCGCCAACCCAGGAGGCCCAGCCCCCATTGTTTGCAGCCGTGGTCTCATAACTCTATCTATGACTTTCCAGACACTTGATCGACGAACCGAGTTTCTTAAACCCTGAAGTGAACTGCACGGCGGCGGTTGTTGGTTCCAGAGGACTGAGTGTTGTCGGTGTCTTCATTGTCTCCGGTGTCCTCGTTGTCACCGGTCTGTTGGTTGTCACCAGTTCCATTGTTGTCCCCGGTGTTGTCCCCGGTTTTGTCTCCAGTGTTGTTTCCGGTGTTATCCTCCGTGTTGTCTCCAGTTCCCTGGTTGTTTCCAGTGTTAGAATCAGTGTTGTCGCCAGTCGCATTATCATCCCCAGTGTTGTTTCCCGTGTTCTGGTTGTCTCCAGTAGCAGTATCATCTCCAGTGTCGTTTCCAGTGTTATCCTCCGTGTTGTCCCCAGTTCCCTGGTTGTTGCCAGTGTTCTGGTTATCTCCGGTGTTCTGGTTGTCCCCAGTTGCATTATCTCCAGTAGCAGCATCTTCTCCCGTGTTGTTTCCAGTATCTTGGTTGTCTCCGGTAGCAGTGTCATCTCCGGTGTTGTTTCCAGTGTCCTGGTTATCTCCGGTAGCAGCGTCGTCTCCCGCGTTGTTTCCAGCATCTTGGTTGTCTCCAGTAGCCTGATCAGTGTTGTTGGCGCCTGCGCCAGCCATCTGGACGGGAACGACACCTCCAAAAGGACCAGCTCGAGCCGGGTTCTGGCATCGGACGAGGCACACGTTGTCTTGTCCGGCAACGGTACCAGTGCACTCCTGATCAGCGGGGATGGCGGCAGTGAGGGGGAAGTCCTGGGCCTCGCCATCACGGTTGCGGCCGCGCTCATTGCCCTCGACGTCCTGAGTGACCTCGATCTGCTGCCAGGTCTCGGCGGTGCCGTCCGAGTTGATCATGCAAGTGTAAGGGCCGGCACCGTCGCTGTTGACCTGGTGCAGCGTCATCTGCAGCTCGCCACCGGCTGAGATCTGGGGAAGGTCGTCACCAGTCTCGTCCATGATGGCCTGGGTTCCAGTTTCGACGTCATTGTCACCTCCACCGAGGGTCTCGCCCACCGTGTCCTCGGCATCACCGCGGAACCGGGTTGCGTCTTGCTGGAAGGGGCGGCGCCTGGTGCCGTCTCGGGGAGTCGTAGTGTCGACACCGAGAGCCATGCCTGAGCCACCGGAGTCACCGACAGCGTTGGTAATGACGCTGTGGGCGGAGGCAAGCGGGACCGTAGCGAGAAGGGAAGTGAGTATGATCTTGACGGCGTGCATGGTGATGGTTGCTTGGTGGTTTGATAGAGGAGGTGTGGTTGAGGGGAGACAAAGTAGTGTAAGTATAAGAATAAATGCCTGACCAGCAGGAAGAAGAGAAGACGAGCAGAGGGGTTTTAGAGAGAGGGAAGAGAGGTGGTGATTGTTGTACTGAAGTTGTTGCTGATGATCCAGATGAATTACACGGATTTACCTTCTCTCTTATACTTTCCATCTGGTTAAGCTTAACTCAACCTTATCACAATCTTGATCACGGAAGAACGGCATCAGAGTCCAGAGCCAAGCCAGCAATTTGCCCATTCCGACTATCATGAAGCATCACGCGAGACCGCAAAGTAGATTCACGAGTTGAAAAGATCGATTTCAAAACGTTACTGGAAAACAGGGAGCCAATCGCATTTGTGGGTGCCGCGACGGCTGGTGTTTCGAGGGGTCCTGTTTCCGTGGAGTAGGTCCGTGTTTGTGGCGGAGTATTAGTTTATCACCCTCGGAATGAAGCGATCCCGGCTTAGCAGGGGGGTTTAAAGAAACGATCGGGATGGTCCGACAATCTTCAGTTGAAGGTGGGTTTCGCCACGTCTCATTGGGGCGCCGAGCTTGGGCGGAGAAAGGTCGTGGAGGGCGGCATGGCAACCTGACACGGGGACCCTTGCTTGGAGGCCTGAATAACATCTTGGTAACAGAGTTCTGAGTGTTTGTTTAGGCTTGTTTGTGAACATCATGCCGTTAAATTAATGCAATATATTTGGTGTTTCTCAAGCCAAAGCTGAGAAACGACGCCAAGCAGCGCGTTGAAGAATAGAATATTAGTCGGCTCAACTCAGAACCTCGACTGCTTGGATTTTCTGTACAGCAGCCATTCTGGCAAAAGTCGGCACCTTTCACACCCACAGACTTTTCTTCGTTTTCAGGTGTGTCTCACACAGCCCGCATTCACCGTCCGGTTGTCCGTGGTGCTGGTGTTTCAGCGACGAACCATGACCAATCGCTACTTTTCCACCAAAACGACCACCAATCCTACCGCGGCACACGTGATGCAGTCTTAAAATCCGAGATATGATGATCCGAACGATTTCGGACGTCCTTCTGTTAGACGGCGTCGTACCCGACGAATGCATTTTTGCCTCCGCTGAGCGGCAGGCTGATCAGGCCGGCCTTCTTCCTAAACATGTCCAGCCACTGGGGATTGTCGGCCCACGTCGGGTCCCAGGCGTTGTCAGGCCCGTAAATGATCTCGCTCATCTTTTTCTGTAGCAGACGGTCTGATGGCACTCGGCCTTGTGCAATCTCCTCAGATACATATTTTAGTAGCAGGCGTTCGGTGTTGCGATAAGAGTGTGTGCTGTGAGGGGCTTCCAGTTGACTTGAAGAAGGCCTCACAACTCCAGGGCTGGCTTCATCGCTGCTAAAAGGCCCTAGGCCACTCAAGTCGAGGGTCTCTGTACGGTGATCAGCACGTGAAGCTGAGAAGGGCTCCATCGTTTGTCGTTGGTCACCGATCAAAAAGACTGGCATGTCGTTCTCCACGAGATCATCGATTCGCTGGTCAAAACCTCGATCACCCTTCCACTCCCTTATGTCTGCGCCGTTACGGAAATGCACTGCGAGATGCTTCTGTCGCTCGGCCCAGGTATCCATGCGCGCGTCGCAAAAGCCGCAGCGAGACTTGACATGGTCGACGGATGAGAGCCAGCTCTTCATGGAATCCTTGAAGGTGCATCCTCGGTGGAAAAGTCGTAGATGTTGCCGTAGATGATCTTTCCGGTGAAACATGCGTGCTTCATCTGGCTGAGCGGCACAGGCTGAGTAGTTGTGCAGCTCAGGGTGTTCTGTCGAAGGGTCGAGATGGTCGCAAAAGACGCAACTGAAGTGACCCTCAGGGAGTTGTATCACCGGACCAAACCTAGCACATCTGTTGAGGTTAGATGAATGAACATGGACGGAGTCGATGTTACTCACTTCCATTGCTCAAGGCTCAAGTGCATCGTAGTCTCATGGCGCTGCCAGTCATGCTTCGTTTTGAAGGCATCGGTGCAAAAGGTACACTGATATCTTCTGTTTTCTGCCCCTTTGTCTGCTTTTCTCCTCGACCGCAAATTCTGTCGCCTTCTTTTTTTGCGCAGGCAAGCCGATGCAGAGGATGCAACCGAGTCAAAGGATCCAACCGAAGAATCCGAAGGTGCACCGTAATCTCCACCGAAGGCACTCTGCGAGTTGCAAGAAGTGTCTTCGCCGTGGGGCAGCTTAGGCTCTACGGGGAAATCTCCTAGTAAATTGAAGGAGCCATCGTGACCAGACGGGAGTTGAGAGTATTGAACATCATTTTGCAACATTCTGTGTGGTTGTAGGGTTAGCTAGGAATATTTGTGATAATGGGGTAAGCCAACCTCTCCCACGGTTCGCTTTGAGTAGAATGGATACCGGAGCTTGCTATCTCATTATACACAGGCAAAGCGTTGCCACCTTCGATTTGATGGTGAGTCAAAGAAACAGAACTGTCTCGAGTTTCTAGGGCTCGGGCATCGAGTGAAGCAAATGGTACGTCATCGAGGCTTGTCGTCTCGCCTGGGCGGTTGTCGTGCTCGCCAAGCCAGGATAGCCAGTCCTCCCCAGTGAACGGAGGCCTATGCCCCTGTGTGGGTGATCTCTGGCCACTCATATCGCTCAATTGAGAAATTTCCGGTACAGGGAATGGCATCAACAGGTATTGCAGGGAAATCATTGACGCCCAGCATTCGAGTCATGTTGAGCGTTAGCTCTGAGTTCATAGGGCGTAAAGTTTTACGCCCTACCAAACGCCCCCGCTTCTGCGCCCTCGCGGTTGCTAAGGCGCAAAAGACAATGACCAGTGGCAGAGACATCTTAGAGATAAGAAAACAGTACATCAAATAGCCATTCTGGAATTTTACGAGACATGATACGCGTCATGCCAACACAAATTTTCGAATTGGGGGCTTCAAAACCGAACCATCACCATCATGCCCTCTGCTAACACGACCCAGTCCAATGGCGCTCGAGACAATGGGGTTGCCACCAAGAAACCGCTTGATGCATCCAAGCTCAAGTCAACGACATCCTCTGTGCTTCAGCCAGTCCCGGAACCTGGTTCTGCCGAACTATGGGCGCAGAATGCCGGCACCGATCACATGGTGACCTGCCGGTGGACTGTGGACGGAGGTTGGGACGACCCGGAGCTCAAACCTTTCGGTGACTTCACCGTATCGCCACTTGCCTCATGTCTTCATTACGCCACTCAATGTTTTGAGGGTATGAAGGTGTATCGAGGCTTTGATAACCGGGTCAGACTTTTTAGGCCTGATCGAAATGCCAAACGGCTGGCTACGAGCGCAAAGCGAGTCTCGCTTCCTGACTTTAACGACATAGAACTGGTCAATTTGATCAAAGCGCTGGTTCGTGTCGATGCACCTAGTATGGAGTTTTTATTCAACCCTGTGGGCTATTTAGTCACTTACTGCTCGCAGGATGGCTCCCGGAACCGGGCAGTTTCCGATATGTCCGACCTGCAATGATCGGCACTGGACGCCAGTTGGGTGTTCAAATACCCAAGGAGGCTACTCTTTTTATCGTCATGGTCTGCTGGCCTGATTTCTCTTCCGAGTCGCCTCCAGGTGCCACGCCAAGATCGGACTTGCGACTCCTCACCTCCAGGAGCGACACTATTAGAGCATGGCCGGGCGGGTTTGGTCATACCAAGGTCGGTGCCAACTACGGCCCTAGCTTTGCGTCGCACTGCGAGGCCCAGGCAGCTGGGTATGACCAAGTCTTATGGCTGTTCGGAGATGACGGCCAGGTTACCGAAGCTGGTGCAAGTAACTTTTTCGCGGTTGTTAGAGACCAGCAGACGTCCAAGGTTCAGCTTCTCACGGCACCATTGACGGATAAGCTCATTTTGGACGGAGTCACTAGGCGTTCTGTCTTGGAACTAGTAAAAGCTCGGTTGGATGGGAAACTAGAGGTGGTTGAAACAAAGTTCACCATGTCAGACCTAGCAACGGCCTGGGAGGATAGCCGTCTCCTCGAAGCATTTGTTTCTGGGACTGCAGTGAGTGGAATGTCTCAAGCTACCTACGCAAACTTCTAATCCCACTAGTTCTTCATCAAACAAGTATCGACAATCAGGGCAGCGGATCGCAACTTCGATATGCCCCAAGGAGAAGGTGCTACAGAGTTTGGAGTGTTGATTAAGGGCTGGCTGAAGGATATTATGTTTGGGGTCGAAGACCATGAGTGGGGAGTGGTTGTTGAAGAAAAGACTGTGGATGAATAGGTATGGAAAATAGACAAAGACTGGATGGCCTTGCGGTATTATTTGGTCAGTCCTTGCTAGATATTATCGACAAAAGTCACCGAAGTGATGCCCCACTTACTGGGCTCTACGATTCAAGGCACAAACGCATTGACTGAGTATATATGGCATTGTTCGGACTCAGACTCGTGCTTCTAGCTTACTGCTCTCTGGTGTGGTCAGCGTTGCAGCTGCCAGTTCCTTCGACTACGTGCTGCACCTCTAGCGGAGACATTTAAGCCATTTACGCCGGCTTGATTAGAGTAGTACCCACGTGGGGGCATGGATATAAATAAGCCACATCACGCCCCGTAGTCCGAGAACCTTCAACACTAATCAAGCATTCACTCGCGTACATTGACAATTCGGAACTATGGTGGTTGAACACGAGCCTGTCTCACTCGGTAGGTATCGCCTTCCCTATTCCTGGAATTATGCAGCGAACCCAGATTTCAGTATCTTTTGATATTTACCACACTGTTGAGATCTCCGTGGCCAGCATGTGACACTCGGCTTATACAACGGCAATGGAGGATTTGCTGCTGACCTTGCCAACATTAGGCATCTTGGGGAGATATTACTCTGTCCGACATGCGCTGGGACATTATCGATCAGACTGTGTTACTGCATCTTACTCTTTTGTACGGCCAAAAGATTCCCACTCTCATGGTGACTTGAGGAAGCATCTTCGTTCGTTTTTGGAATGGAGCCTTCAAGCGACGATTGGGCAACATGACGCCCTGCTATACGGCATTTCCAATGAGAAGGAAGGCCTTATATCACCATACAGGCAGGCGGTTAAAATCGATCGAGAGGATGTCATGGAAATCGTCTTGAGTCAGCCTGAAGCGGGCGAGTCCGCGCCGGATGTCGTTTTAACGCAGACACTGGAAAGACTACACACGGGACTCTGGCCCCCTGGTAAGCCTGCTTGGAAAGTTGTCTTCTTGGAGCATTTCGATGAGTCCGATGGACCTCGCATCAGACTTGATATCGCCTTTTTAGCCCACCACGCTATTGCTGATGGGATGAGTGGCATATCCTTTCATACATCCCTGATGGAAAACTTTCAACACCTCTCGAAATTCCACGACCTACCTCCTTGGCCCATGATTTTCCCCGATAGACGGCCTTCTCCAAAACAGGTGGAAGAATTTATCGACACCTTGTCCTGCACATGCGAAATCTGCAACGGTAGCAGTGTTGATAATGAGCCGATATGGGGTGGTAATGTCATCTCATCGTCGTCTCCGACCGATTTCAAATCCAGAGTCCGACTTATAACGATCCATTCTAAGAAACTCTCAGAATTACTTCGGGGGTGCAAGCAATCCAAAATCACACTAACTGGACTCTTGCATGGTTTTATCTGCGCATCGCTCTGTCACAGGGTCAAGGAAGCACCCGGCTTTCGAGGGGTGACACCCTTCGCGGTGCGGAATCACACAAAGGCTTCTAGTAGAGACATTGTGAACCATGTCTCGTTCTTGACAAGCTTCGTTCCAGGCACGAAACTACAGGAGATCCGGGAGAGCACCCCTCACTCGGCGGCAGAAGAACATCTCATCATTCAGTTAGCCGAATCAATGGGCAGGGAAATAGCAACAACGGTTAAACAGTTTCCCCACGGATGCATGACAACAAAAATCAGTCGTATCGAGAATATGGAGGCACATTGCGGCGGCCAGGAAGGCAAAGAGCGCAGTTGCACCTACGAACTCTCGAATCTCGGATCAGTGAGCAGTATCCCTATCTTCCCCCATGAGGGTTTGAAGCTCGAAAAGCTAGTCTTTACGCAATGTGGGATGGTTGTTGGCCCGGCTCTTAGTTTCAACTGCGCGAGTGTACGGGATGGACTATTCACAATGAGCATTACCTGGGAAGAAGGTATTGTTGAAGAGTCACTTGTTGAGTATCTTGCTAGAGACTTGCAACAGCGGCTAGAGAATGGAATTCATAGACATTGAGTAGACAATTGTGCACTTACAGTGCTTTAAAAAGACTATTTTACAAATCTTTCCGTTGAAACACTTGATCAACATCAAGATTTTCGCGTCCTGGGCCTTGATGACCGTTGTGATAGCCGAGGTTGGATCATTGGTGTATCTCCGCAAAGGCGGGGGCAACCACCAATGGTGGGGAAATATCCAAAGTTTGGGCGTATGCGGCGTATTCTTGGGCGCGTTTTGAGGCGCAACTAGTGATGCAGGCTGCCTGTTCCAAGCGGAGATACAGGCGTGTCTTAGGGCGTAAGAAAGGCTTGTGCGAAGGGCGTAGGGCGGGGATTATCAGTCGAGGATTTAGCTGTTGAGCCGGATGCCGTTCTATCTTATAGAGATAGATACACATTGCGACGAAGACGACGATGGATTCTATGACAGAATGGATTGTCTTTGTGCCAGACGTTGAAGGGTCGCTGGAAACCAGAATGAAGGTTCGAGAGTGAGTTCCGAGTCTGTCAAACTGATCTTGTCAGGGAGATAATGGATTCGTAGTATACACATCAAAGAAATGATGAAGCACATTGAGTCAGGTCTATTCCAGATGGGAGGTGCTACATTGAATGGGCAAGACATTGCCGGAAGCGCCATCATCGCTCGAGCCAAGACGACACAAGAGATTATGGATGTTCTAAGTCAAGATGTTTATGCCCGTAGCGGTGTTTGGGATCTGAGTAGAGTACAGATGATTCCCGTGAGTAGTATGTGTTGGGAATATGGTAAAGCTGTGTCTAATGCGCCAAATAGTTCATCTGTGTTTACAGGCGCGCACATGTCAATGAGAAAGTGATGGGAGACTCGGCAAAGTACCTGCAGGAGGGGAAGGAATCGGTGAATAAAAGTTCGGAATAAGGAAAAACGATGGCAGCGACGATACAAATAGGTTGAATACAATTCTTTGCGAGTCAAATCCAGCCCCATTTAAACTTGTCATGACTGTTGTTGTATCGTGCGAGTCCACCCGTCTTAGACATGCATGACGTGGGGTAACTATGGGCTAACAGTGCACCAGCACATCAAAAAGTATATAAAGCCTGGTCTCCCACCAACTCGGCTGTGAAAGCACCCGCACACAAGGCCCAATCCACAATCATGAAATCTACCGCCATAGTCACACGGAACAGGAGACTCGAGGTCGAAGAGTTGATACTGCCGCCTCTAGAAGAACACCAAGTCTATGTAAAGGTTCAAGTTGCAGCCTTCAACCCGACAGACAGTGCAGCTCCCACCTCCTTGGGCATTACTAGGGCTAACATTGTGCAGGACTGGCTTATGATCTCTGGGCATTTGGCGATGGAGCCGTATTAGGTTGTGACTTTGCCGGCCAGGTGTTTAAAACTCATCCTAGCGCGACGAGGTATAAAGTTGGTGACACGATTGCTGGGTTCGTCTGGGGTGGTATGTTTTCTGAGCAAGCTTCTTAGGGACAGTATGCTAACTAGAAGTGATAATCAAGGCGAAGTCAAGGGACTGGGCTCATACTCGTTTGTCAATAGATCGTTATTTCCTGGACCTCATTTCGCTGACTCGGCAAAGCAGATCCTACACCATTGCGGATGAACGCCTATCTTTCAAGATACCTAGCACCATCACTCTTTCTGAATCTTCTTCAGTACCACTAGCAGCCACCACGGCCTGGCTTGCCTTATTTTCTAATGACTGTCTTGGCTTTTCTCGTGAAAGCTCGGCGACGAAACGATCCGTCCTGATATGGGGCGGAAGCTGTAAGTCTTGAACCTCTCACGCCGTTGAATAAAGCTGATTATTCCCAAAAGCTGGCGTAGGCTACTATGCGATCCAGTTGGCAAAGCTTCATGGAATTGAAGTTGCGACGACGTGCAGCCCTCACAGCTTTGCAAAGGTCGAGCAAACTGGTGCAGATCACATCTTTGATTACAACGATCCCGAGGTCATCTCAAAGATCCAGGCTGCCCTGCCTGATGTGCAGCACGTCTTTGATACAATCGGCAATGAGAAGTCATCTGCGATTTCTGCGCAAGCCATCACCAAACCTAGTAGTGTTTTGTGCACCGTCCGGCCCGGCAAAACAAACACCGAGGGTGTTCCGTCGCACATCAAAGTCACTGATGTGTTTGTGTTCACGGCGTTTCCTACTGAACATACCTACCGTGGAAAGGCACACTGGCCTGTAGGTGTCCTGATGAGTCTTCAATTGATGACGGTTACTTGTGGTTTTGCTTAATTACTGACGTGTTCTTCAGCTGAATATCCCCAACCATGAACTGAGTGTAGAACTTCATGCCCAGCTCGAGTCGCTGCTCCAAGATGGGTTATTGAGGCCCCTTCCTATAAAATCTGCAGGGAAACTGAGCCCCAATGGGATCGAGGAAGCCATGCTTCTGAACCGCCAAGGCAAGGTGTCGGGCGAGAAATTGGTCTTTGAAGGCTTTCCGGATGACGCTGAAAGTGCTCCGAGGTAGGTAAACGTGAGGATTATGAGGGTGCAAAGAATCAAAAACGTATGGGTTTGGCGATAGAAGTTGATACGACAATAAAACGCTTTAAATTAGCAGCCATGCGTGGATCTTGGGTGTGCCTTTAGGATTAAGGTGCTCAGTCTCCCACCACTTGTGCCGAGGTTTCATACCGAGTCGTTGGAAACGAGCTCCGGGGAATTTGACATGGGCACTACTATGGAGCGCATCCAGGAGTTCTATTGGCCAATTGATCTGGGGTCTGGGCTGGCTACACAGGTCCCCAGATCGAGAAGCTTCCTGAAGCTCGAGAAAGCTTCCACGCGACAAAGCCTCCACGTGGGAGACCAGCGGAGGTTTGACATAAGTTCTCCGAAGGCAGCCTCCCACCCAAAATTCAAGGTCAATGCAATGCTGTGGATCCCATCAAAAAGGTCTCGTCCCTCAATCCGGCATCGCGGTGTCGAGGTACGTGGTCGATGCTCTCTACCCTGCCCGTCAGCGTGGAGTCACCGGCACTCAGTATCAAAGACGCAATCCATCACGGCAGTCGGGCTTGTAGGTAAATGACGCAATCATGAGCAGATTCCACATGGAGGAGCCCGAAAAAACTTATCAATCAGCCAATATCTGCCAAAAGGGACCAGGAACCGCCCGTCAAATGCGCTCAGGTGTCAGATAATAATCCATCGTAGCGTCTTGATCTCGATAACGTCATGGCAGATGCTGCCGCCTCATTGGCGTGGCACGTCTTAGCCTGTTTCACCGGGGTGGTGGTTGAGTGCCACTCCGTGATATTGAGCGTCGAGCACGCAATCCGTAGATCCGACCAACGCCTCCCGCCGGCGAAGGCGTGATGGCTTGGACGTGCGGGGCCGACAACGGAATCCGAGAGGGTATATAAGGGAACTGGAAGAGCAATTGCCGAGGAGATTTTGACCCAATTGAGTCAGAGAAGTCGCTTTTTGCTGCTCAATTGAAACATTGTCTTGAAGATACCCTAGCGTCCTCGTCATCCACAGCTACAATGGCTCCCGGCGCCCTCATTGACGACGCCGCTCAGGCCCCTCTGCCCCAGGTCAAGAATGCCGATGCTCCGCGGTCAATCTTCCCCGACGGCATTCGTACTTCCGGCCAGCACAACCCTCTGTATGATGCCTTGAAGCCGTACTCAGAGTTCCCCAAGGAGATCTCGGGTCCCACGCTGTGGAAGAAGGAGGATTATGAGAACCACCCCGAGCGATGGACTCATCGCTTCACAGACGAGGAGATCCAGGAATTGGGCCAAACAGCCGATGACTTCATTGCCAGTGGCACACCCCTCACTGGTATCTCCAAGGTATGACTGACTATGTCGGGTCACTTGTCCTGGTCCACTAACATGTTCAGTCCAACTTCCCCCTGCCCAAGCTCAGCAAGGCTCTCGAGACCCTACGGGAAGACCTCATCAACGGAAAGGGCTTCATCCTTTTCAAGGGCTTCCCTGCTGGTGAATGGGGACCTCACAAGAACGCCGTAGCTTACATGGGACTTGGAACCTACATCGGCTACTTCGTCTCCCAGAACGGTCTCGGCCATGTGCTCGGCCACGTCAAGGATGTTGGTGACGATGCCACCCAGATCGACAAGGTCCGCATCTACCGTACCACAGCCCGCCAGTTCTTCCACGCCGATGACTCGGACATTGTCGGTCTCCTCTGCGTGCACCGCGCTCAGGAGGGCGGCGAGAGCGACATTGTCAGCATCCACAACGTGTGGAACACCCTTCAACGCGAGAACCCCGACGTCGCCGAGCTTCTCACCCAGCCTGTGTGGTACTTTGACCGAAAGGGCGAGACCTCTGAGGGCCAGGAGGAGTGGCTACGCCAGCCCATCTTCTACCTCGAGCCCGGCGGCAAGGGTCGTGTCTACTGCAAATGGGATCCTTACTTTGTGCGATCTCTCTCGCGTTTCTCCGACAAGGGTCTCATTCCTCCCCTGAGCGATGCTCAGAAGCATGCCATGACTGTTCTGGAGGAGACGTGCCAGAAGCTGGCGCTCCACATGATCCTCGAGGTTGGCGATATTCAGTTTGTGGCAAACACCCACCTATTGCACGCAAGGACAGAGTACAAGGGTAAGTCTACCAATTTCAAACATTCCTTGATCAAGTACTAATGAAGCCTCAGACTTTGCCCCACCAGCTCCTCGAAGGCATCTCCTCCGTCTCTGGCTATCGACACCAGAGACTGAGGGCGGATGGAAGCTGCCCTTCCACGACAGTCTTGAGAAGAAGCGAGGAGGCATCCAGGTGAACAATAATGCTCCCAGGTGCCCCTTGGATGCCGAGTAAAAAAAGAAAGCGTTGATTTTAGCGATCATGGAATTAGTGTAAAAAGAATACCAAGCATTTGAACAATAACCCTAGACGAAAGGCCTCGGTCCTAAAGTTTCTACAGTAGAGAGATTGTTGTATATGCTTCTCGATCTTTAGGAATTCTGAAGCATCTTGTGGTTGGGGATATACTGGATCCGTTCTAGAGATACGAGAGCAACCTATGTGGACTCGTAGGCTAGATAGCCCTAAACCTCTGGTTGAGCCAAGTATGAAAAGCCTTTGGGAGATTTTTTACCTGCCTGTCTTGCTTTTAATTTTGTCTCATTCGTCGAAGTCGAATATCGACGACAGCCGCCAGACATCCTATCTCCATAGCCTCATCCCAACAGAGGACGCCGCCTCCTTCTAGTAGAAAACTCCCAAGACCAGTCACTTATCTATCAAGTTATTATAAGAGTCTTTATCTATTCATTTATATCGCCTGCGTCTAATGTCTAAAAAACTTGCGTATCTAATCTTCTTCAACGCTTATAGATACACCATCTTTGAGTACCCGCACCTCTGCTCTCGATTGAATATACATAGCCAGCAAAGCCACAGCAACGGTGACGACAGCCAGAACAATACTCATAAACTGGCCCCAGTCAAAGTCCTCCGACCAAGCTTCCACGATGGGAGGAACCAGGCTGAGAGGGAACTTGGGGGGATACACTTCGCGTCGCCTCTGAATTCTGCCGAGTCTGTGCTTGAGCGGGTTCTCAATCTCCACGACGACTTTGTGAATCTGAGGCGTGCTGCCGCTGTGTGACTCGTGACGCACGTAGAGCGTCTGGCGTTCTCTGTCGAGCGTCCACTCGCCGTTGTGGACCTGGACACGTAGCTCGTGCGTCGCGTAGTGGTACCTCGGGATGAATATCTCGGTGAGACACGACTTTTCGCCCGGCGACTGCTTCTCGTCACCTGTGCTCCTCCACTGGTGCTCGTATCGCAATGAGCGAGAGTCCCAGTCGGAACGCAGTGGGATGCCAGCCGTCTTTACCGCGTACGGCCGGATGATGACGTCGAGCACCCGACCTCCCTTGTAGAGCTCATCGTTTTCGTGACGATAGTTGCGGTAGTCGGAGCGGACAGGACCATTCTCGACAATTTCGTCGCTGTTGATGACGGAGAAATCTTCCTTGTTCCAGCCATCGCCGTATTCGACGCGGTTGTGCGGGTTGTAGTTCCACAGCGTGTAGCCGACTCCATTGTCCTCCATGGCAGAGATGAGACCGCCCATCAGATCTCGCTGCTTATCGTAGCATCCCGTACGGAATGCTTGCCCTCCATTAATGTCATAAGATATACCGATCTCGCCGATAATCGTGGGCACCTCACCGAGAGACTCGCGGCCGTATTTGACGACGTTGCCGATCTGCTTCTTGTAGTTCTTGCGCAGGCCTCTGGATCCAAAGTACATGGCCTTGAGGACAAACATGCCCCTTGAGAGACCCTGGACGTTGACGCTCATCCACGAGTGGTACTTGTTGAACAAGACATTGAGGTCGTAGAAGTGAGGCGCATACACGAAATTGTCTGGGCGTGGCGTCGTGATGACGGTGTCCTCGGCGTATTTTTGCTTACGCCACTTCTTGTCGTCGACGTTCTGCGTAGGCCACGGAGGCATAAACTCGTTGGGGATTGGCTCCACGAAGCTGAACTGGCGAGCGTGTTTCCGAGACATCCGCCGCGAGAACTTTTCGAGAAAGGGCGCGTAGCAGTCGCGATACCACTCAATCGGCTTGCCTTCACGACCAGGCCGATGATCCACCTCAAAGTAATCTTCATTGGAGACTCGGGCAACCTGCTTCTTGTCGTCCCATTCCCATACCCCGTGCGCGTGCCAGACACATTTTCCTAAACCGCGGCCGTGGCCGATGGGCTCTCCATCATCGAGAGACAACCATGCTGACCGTCCCTTGGGGTCGATCATTGACTTGTGGGAGACACGAGTTGGCCACGGCCAAGACTTGACGTAGTAGTTCACCTTTTGCGCATATCCACTTCCCAAGGCTAGACATTGTGCGAGCGAGGGACAGTGTCCGATGTGCAGGTCGGTGTCGTAGTTCCAGAAGTGAAAGTGGTGCAGGTTGATGAGACCACGGTGAGGTTCGTTCATCGGCTCGAAGCCGAGACAGGCCTCTAGGTCACCCACTTCATCAGCGAGCCGCCCAAAAGCCTCAATAAAGGTGTCTTGCAGGAAAGATTGCACAGGGACTTGATTGGCCTCGTCGTCGCCCCCGGCAAGCGTCCGCCGACACTTCAAGTTGGGGGCCAATGCATCGCCTGCCCAGAACAGAGTCGCCATTGTAGAGGCAGCGAGCTTCTGGTAACCCGAAGGCCACAGGAACGGACCGCCTGGCTCTTTGGGATTTGGAGGTTCACTGGCTCGCTTCTTTTCGTCCTGGTTGTGCACATATGCAGCGCCCGTGTCGGTGAAAGCCTCAACGTCGAGGCCGACGACTTCAAAGGTCCAGCCTGGTGCACCGCTACCTCCGCTGAATCGGCTCCATACATCTTGGTGGGCGCATACGAAGCACTTGATTCCATACTGGGGCATTAATTCAATAAGCTGTCGTAGATAAGCGATATACTCCAGGTCCAGGTCCGTCTCTGGATCTGGCCCGGAGTGGCCAATTGACTCCCAAGTGACGAGGAGTCGAACAAGCGGGCATCCCCATTCCTGCAGTCGACGAAAGTGTAGCGGGGCCTCCTCAAGGGGAAACGGCCTGCCGACAAAGGTGACGGTGCGATGCTCGTAGAAGCCTTCTGTGAGATGAGACAGGCCGTTTGGTTTGGTGGGGAGCTTGCTGGCGCCGGACACGTTGAGGCCGCGCAGCGAGAGAGTGCGGCCGTAATTGTCCACGAAGCGCGAGCCCTGGATGCGAATTGGACCGCCCAGCGCTGCCTCTGAGAGGTCAGCAGCTGCGTGTAGCTCGACCATTGTCGCCTATTGCCTTGGGGGCTCGAATTGGGGGTTGTGATGCGGACACGGTTTGGCCTGAAGCTGGCGGTGACAACCTACCAGGTAGGTAGCCACGCAAGCAAGCAGCTCGGCCTTAGTCAACTGTAGCTCCACCTGAAACTTGGCGGCGGACTTCTCCCATACCCCGAGCATGATACTTCACCATGGGCCTCGACTGGAGCGATATGATGGTTCATGGGAGAAGAGATCAGTTAGATATAAAATGTTCAAGTTCATCTCTTCGTTGATTAAATTAAAATGACGCACGCACGCTATGCGACTCAAGAATTTTACGTCGTCTCCTCCGCCATTGTTTGGCCCATGTCGCCCAAAACCAACTATTGTTGTTCTCTGTTCTCGCCCCTTCTATTCAGCACGGCATAGCTCATCCTGCGCGCTGCCCTGTCTCCCCAGCCCATGACCGATATTGCCGGTGAGCGTGATGTCGACGTCGCCTTCTCCTGGCTCACATCGCCTTCCACTCCAAACGAATACGTCCTCTCCCCTGTATGGCCCGACACGACACCGAATCCAATCTTGCTGCCCATGAGATCGGCTTCCCTCTCCCATCGCAGCTTGTCAAGACTTGATCCTCTGGTCGCTGCAAGAATTGCCGAGAAGCTTAGACTGCGCATCATCGAGTCTTCCTGGATGGCCGCTATGCCCGATGCAACTGCGACCACGGTTATGCCCATCGATATCGCATACACGGCCCAGAGCTGCGCGTAGTTGTAGAAGTAACATCCTCTGACCTGCCACCGCACGCATTTATAGTCTGTTTTTTCGCCCCCCTTGAATTGTCCAGACCACAAGGATGGGTCGTACGCCCATGAAACTGTGATGAACTGCGGGTCGGACAAGAAGGACACGAGAATTTCCTCGTAAAATGATTGCACCTGCTCTGGAAAGTCTTCAACGGTCAGGTAATTCAGTCTGTCAATCAATCTGGTTTCGATAGCTTGAGTCTCGGCGACGACATTTGGTAAGGTAATGGTCCCATTAAGCAGGCTGCGCAACAGACTTCCCAGCGAGTGATACGCTGCTGTAAGGCGGTAGTTGGCGATATCGTGCGGGTGAACGTAGTTTTCCTCGGGAACGGCCTGTGTGCGATCCTTTAACCTCTTATCGGGGTCCTTCTGCTTGATGTACGTGGTGTCAATGACCTTGTCGAGGTACTCGCGCTTCTTGATAAAGTGCTCTTGCGTGCCGCCGCTGTGATTGAACTGCACCGTGTATTTGGTCTTGTAATGTTCGCACCCATAGATGGCTGGTGTGTAAGCCTCTTTGTACTCTTTCGATGTCGGGTCCAAGGGTTGGCGTTTAGATCGGTCCTCCACCTCGGCGAAGCCAAACCACAGGATTGGCTCCGTCCTAAATACGCCCAAATTCTTTGGGTATGGTGGCTTTTGCTTCGGTATTCCAGCTGCGCCCGAATCAATCTGTTGCTTTGCGTAATCTCCCTGATCCAAGATGGCATTGTAGGTCAGGTTTCCTGCCGGCGCAAGAATGGACGTGTTGAATGGACACTCGGCATCGCCCAGCTTCTTAACCTCGGCGTTGATCCCAGAAGCCAGTTTTTCACATTTGTACCCTGGCCCTGTAAATTCGATGGTGTAGGAGCAGTTCCACCCCTTGCCGCAGATCTGTTCGGGTGCGTCCTTGCGCATGATTGCTTGTTGCGCATAGGCCGTCTTCAAGGCCACTGCCCTGAACTGCTGGCTGGTATCTGTCCAATAATCGAACTCGTCGGGGTCTTTGGGGTTGACGGTGGCGCCCGTGGTGGTGGTGTTCCAGCGGGACACGGACAGCTCGATCCAGTCTTGTACTCTGAACGGCGTACGGAAGTCGACAATTTCCTCGTGCGAAAAGTTGAGAGTGCGGATTTCGGGACACTTTGTAATCTCCTCCTTCTTTAGCGGCTCAACGGTCAGGGTGTAGGACGTAAAGATGACAATCAAAGGCGACGTCCAGATAAAGATGGTTAGAAACATGGCAAACTTGGCATTGACCCAGGCCTCCCAATTGAGGAGAGCCGTCAGATCTTCGGATGCCGCGAAAAGCGAGTCGAGAGTCGAGAGCGTGAGCATCTTGCGACGAATCATCATCAGGACGCGCTGTCGGAAAGCGAGCACCACGGCATTCAGGAAGCAGGCCTTGGACAGAAAGGCGAGGGCGGCGCCGTAGCGGAACATGCCCTGCTGGTCATCAGCCACCTTGCCGTGGAGGCTGTGATAAAAGAAGTGGTGTCCCATGGCAAACCCGACGCCGGCGGCGACCAGCGCGTACATGCTCCAAGACGGCCTCCATTCTGTCAACCACCAATTGGCAAACTTGAGCTTGCGCTCTGGTCGCTGAGGCTCGAAATGAGTCTGCGGCGGGCTTTGCCTCGGGGGCCCCTCGCTCATGTACGGGCTGAGCAGCGACGCTTGGCTGTCATCTCGGTGGTGTTGTGGTCGTCGCGGAACAGAGCTCGGTGTTGGGGGGATGGGTTCCCAGATGCCCAGAGGCGTCGTTGATCCGTACGGGTGTGCATCTCGGTCGGTCTGTCGAGGGAAATAGGATTGCTGGGAGGAGACGCGACTGGCGAAAGACTGCGAGGGGTGTTCGGGAGACGACCATGGCGACGTCTGTCGGCCGGCTCCCACAGGTTTCCTCGCGATGGAGGGACTGCTGGGCTGCCAGTTTGTGGGGGGCGATGCGTCCTGCTCCTGGCGGCCGCGGCCGTAATCGCTCAATTCCATGGTGGCGGATTGGAGGCCCGAGCAGCCGGAAAGTTCCCCGCAGCGGAACACCTCTCAGAGCTGTCGGTGGGAGCAGGAATGCCTGCGGTCGCGAGATGTAGGTAGAGACAGGACGAGGTCGGGGCCAACTGCGGGCGGGAGTGAGGACTGCCCGAGGACGATCGCCGCGGGCTGCAGAGGGAGACGAGCCCTTGGGTTTAAAGGCCAGGTCATTCTCAGCCTCGTCCCGGGCGCGTCCCGCACTATGCCGTTTGCACAATGATGCCCCGAGAAGCCACCTGCACAGGCCGCGAGGGCACCCACGGGCTGGGTTGCATCGTCGCTGTAGGGCTGGCGCCGCGGTGATTGGCTTTGTCAGAGACTCTGCCCACGGAGCTGAGCAGAAATGTGAAAAGCCACGCCCAATAACCGCACGCCAGCGCGGTCTGGACTGTCAAGGGGCAAGCTTCTGATGGGGGACAAGGGTCCGATGGCCCCCAACCGCGCCCCAGCCACCAGAGAGGCCACGCCGGCAGGTCGGCAATTGCACTGGGCTCGCAACGCTAGAACCAGAAAAATATGCTTAATAGGGCTGCTTCGCCACTAGATCACGCGTGTCTAGGTAATCCCCGTCGGTGAACAGTGCGAGGGGAGCCGCAAATAGGGCAGGCCAAGGAAACTTCCATTGGGTCGTCTACGATGGAGTCCTTGTAATCCCGCTTACTTACAGGAGCATGGCACATTCACCACTGTCCCGTATCCAGAACCGACGCGACGCCAGCCGGATTGCTGTTGTCGACCGCCATACCGAATGTTACCCGAGACTTAGCCAGAGACGCTGAATTGCGTTGCAGTTGATGCATAGTATTCCGTCCTCAACTCCCGTCTCAACGGCTAAACTCTTCGCTTGGCGCGGGGGGATCTCCCTTGACACTTGACAGATGGAGATACGAGGATCCACAGAATTCCTTGATCCGCAGTTTAGCCCGTGTTTATAAGGAGACGAGGGCCGAGTCACCGTTGACTCTGGGAGTCTCTCTGTCGCTTTACGACAACTGTCCCTAAATAAATACCTGCGTTGGCTGTGGTTGATTGACTGCCTCATTCCTCCTGTCAGACGTCTCTTTCAGCTCGTCAATCGGCTCCACAATGGCGGCTGCTACACAGTCTTCCACCGCTACCATTGGCTCCTTTGAGCTGACATCACTCAACCAAGCCCCCGCCCAGGTGGCTCAGACCGACGGCAACGTCTTCACCACCGCAGCACGACGTTTGGGTTTTAGTCAAGACGACAGCCACAACAACTCGGGCACTAACGACAATGGCCTTGAGAGCATTGCAGCGCATACTGCACCTGTTGAGGTCGTTGAGAGCTGGAAGCACCCCCGCTCAAATGTCTTCAAGACTGGTGCTACCTTCTGGAGTCTCTTGACTTCGGGAGCAAATGATGCGGCCTATGGTGTAAGACTCCAAATGTCTCCGAATCTTTAAAAACTGCTGATCTGACACGTACCGCAGGCTCTGATCCCATACGTACGCATTCGTGTCCCCTGTTCCCTGGATCCTACTGACCGCCGCAGTTGGAAACGTACTATGACCTGAGCTACATTGTGGTGTCACTCGTATTCCTTTCCCCATTTGTCGGATACATCCTCGCTGCGGCTATGAATAACATGCTGCATAGACGCGTAGGACAGCGGGGCATCGGAATAGGGTGTGGACTTTGCCATATCATTGCCTACATCATCATTGCGCTCCATCCACCGTATCCTGCCTTGGTTTTTGCCTATGCCATCGCTGGTTATGGCAATGGCATCAGTGATGCTGCCTGGAATGCCTGGGTTGGTAACTTGGATAGGGCTAACGAGACGCTTGGATTCCTTCATGCTTTCTATGGCATTGGTGGTACCATCAGTCCTCTTATTGCCACTAACATGATTGCTCGAGCCCATCTCCCTTGGTACAACTTTTACTACGTCATGGTAAGTCTTGTGCTTTTGTTTAAAGTATTGATTATGTCCGCTAACATTGCTTAGATTGGCCTGTCTGTGATCGAATTGGTCACCTGCACATGGGCGTTTTGGTCCAATGGCCCGGAAGTCTACCGCAGGACTATGGAATCGAGCAACGAAAACCAGGAAGGCATGAAGCAGGCTTTGTTCGAGATGCCGTACGCGCGTGTTACCTGGCTTTGTGCCGCGTTCCTACTTTGCTACGTCGGAGTTGAAGTCTCCCTTGGAGGCTGGGTCGTTCAGTTCATGATTCGCGTGCGCAAGGCCGAAAACTTCCCTGCTGGTATGACATCTGTCGGGTTTTGGCTAGGACTTACCATCGGCCGTGCCGTTTTGGGTTTCGTCACCCCCAAGCTTGGCGTCAAGATTGCCGTGGCACTCTATCTGCCAGCTACCATGGCCCTGGAGCTCGTTTTCTGGCTGGTTCCGCAATTCTATGTTTCCGCGGTGGCTGTAGCGCTTCAGGGCTTCTTCCTCGGCCCTTTGTTCCCTGCCGTGGTCATCGCCACTACCAAGCTGCTGCCAAAGCACCTCCACGTCAGCACTATTGGCTTCGCCGCCGCTTTCGGTGGTAGTGGAGCTGCAGTCTTGCCTTTTGCTGTTGGTGCTATTGCTCAAGCCAAGGGTGTTCAGATCCTTCAACCGATTATTCTCGCCTTTTTGGGAATGCTTCTGATTCTCTGGCTGTGCCTGCCCAGGATCGGCAAGAAGAGGGACTAAGCCGACACGTCCAAGTTGACTATAGGCATCAAATCGAGGTGTTTAATGTCTAGTTGATAGACTTCAAGAGACAAGGAACAAAAATGATTCGTGGCTCTGACTAGGTCATGAGACGATTTAAAATAGGGCATGTGTTCTAATCGCAATCGCTGTTTGTCAGTCATTATGGGTATTTTCTACCCAGGTTGCGCCATCCTTGGGATATACCTTTGTGGCGGTTGATACAATTCAGTCTGTAGACGTTGCCTAGGAACTAACACGATCTCAATAAATAGGCGTATTGAAACCTTGGGAATTACCAAACTACCATCATTGTTCAACGACCAGCTGAGGTGAAGTTGTGGAGCGCAGCATCGCCCCCAAAGCGGCCAAGTGCATCGGCAATGGAATCGGAGCCCGAAAGGAGCGGCTTGCCGCATGGTCAGCAACGCACTAACGTAAGCTTGGCACAACATGTCTCGATCCTACACCAGAATGACGCCTGCCGAGGTCTTGGCATTACGGATTGTCCATCCTACAAGGCATAATTATGTTAAAGATACGCTTAATGTTCCAACGGGGGTTGGACGCGCAGGTGGATGAACAAGGCTGGCCGTCAGCGCGGTAAGTGATCCTTAGATGATGACGGGGACGCTAAAAGGCGACGGATCCCGCAACGGCGGCGGTGCCACGGTAGGCAGTTCAAGCTAAACATAATCAAATCTTCAATCTAGAAGCTCGCTAGCATTGACAAGCGTGCGGAACTCCGAAGTCGATCCATGCAACAGGATAGGCATGGGGTGTTCATGTCAGATATCTGGTTACTTTGCGGAATTCCGACGCTATGACCCAAAGTTCTCTTCCTACGGTAATAGCGAGACTTTACGATAAATCTAGATGCTTGTCATTTTTATGCGTACACCATGCCTTGTAGAGCCTAGCAGCCTGTCTCTCGGGTTATCATATGCCCCCCTCGCAAGCGAAAGAAGCACTGTCCACACTGGAGAAAACAAGGCAACAGAGGAGATGCCCCAACCATACCAATAAGCTATAACCATCTAAGGACAGGAATAGATAATCCACTCTAACTACTAGAAGAAGTTGACCATGTTCAGGGCTCTGCTAAAGACCTCACGGGTAGCTAGCTGGTGCGAGGAGCCGGAATCAAACCGGTGCGCTCTGGGGTACGCCTTAGCTGCTACCAGCTAGGTATGATGCATTTATAATCACAAGTCACATATAGGTGTTCTAAAAGGATAGAAGGGAAGGGTATCTTTTCATCTAGCTAGTGGGACGGCTGTAGACCCGAAGAGGCCCGCAGCCGTGGCCTTCTATGCCTTGCGTAGGTGCCCGTGATGCTTCACGCATCAGATTTCCTTTCTTGTCTATAATGTTGAGTTAGTGCTACTTAATATTGAGCTCTGAGTAAGCTTAGGGAATTTGAAGATTCGTTACTAGGGAAATATGAGACTGAAAGGTAGAGAGGCTGAGCAGAACACCGAAAGGGCACAGATTTCAACACAAATGTAGTGGCACAGCTGTGAACAATATAGTAACCCCTTCATCTTTACTCTCATATTATGACTTTATTAGACTCACAACCCAACGTGCAGCAGACTGCATTATGCGAGTCACGGTCCTATAGACAAATAAAAGAAACTTGTTTAGCCCATATACCCCAGCAGTAACCAGTCCGACCCCCAAGATGAACCAAATCAGCGGTTTATCTGACAACCACTTCAAAACCTGCGCATCTTTCCCGTGCCAAGTGGCAGTCTGCAAGTCGGATATGTATGGTTTCAAGCCGCTCAAATGAATGACTTGCACCGTCGGCGAAGGCAACGAAGGCTCTCCGTATAGATAATTTGCCACCGCTAGAGAGATAAACAGCGGTCCAGTCGACCCCATGATTACAGCGTACGGCTGCAGCCAAGCCCACCACCAAGTGAGACTGTAGGACACAGGCAAGAGTTTGATGGCGCTTTCGAAGGCGGGATGCCGCGCAGACGAGATCATGATGTCGTTGGTTATCCCAGTTGGCAGGGTAGCTTCGAATAGGGAGTTGTGCTCCAGTGTATCTGACTCGATCTGGTGAATCGGGAAGGCTTCGTGGCAGATCGTGTCCATGTCGAGATAGAGTCCGCCGTAGTGGTACAAGACAAAGTAGCGGATCGCGTCGGCACGCTGGATGGGGAAGGGGTAGTTGTCCCAGGTATACACAAACCAGGGATACTCGGCTTCGAGAAAGGCACGAGCCGACTCGTCGGTCCAAAGCTACGGCAACCTCAAGTTAGGACTCGCCTTGGGGAACAGGAGTGAAGCCTTGAAAATACCTTGTACTCAAAGTCAGAGTAGGTTTTGAGGCAACTCTTTTGTGACTCTGCCCACATTTTTGGAATCGTGTCGTTCTTGCAAGTTTGGTGGAGGATTCGCGGTATCTGAGGTCGCTTTGGGATGTGGAAAGCCTCCGAGGTGTCGTTGCTGGTTACTGTGACTTGAGCGGGAAAGAGTTCCTGGTTATGGAGTAACAGGGAAATCAACGGCCAGAGGGTGTGAAGTAGGAGACAGAAGAGAACGAGATCAGCCAGAAGGAGGCATATCGCTGTCCGACTCAGGCATGTGAACCTCGGGCGTTTCCTTGGCCGTGTCTGATACGATGTAGACTCTCCTTCTTGGTGTTCTTCATCGTGTATTCTCTCATATTTGCTGAAACGAGCCATCAGGAAGCGCAAGTATTGCCCCATGGTTGTTGTCTGAGGTCAATGTGGATGTGAAGAAGGAAAATTGCCCCTGAGTTTCGAGTTCCACGCTCTTGAAGAGTTCTGCAAGAACGTTTATAATGAGTGCTTAACAATGTCGTGACCGACTAGACGGAAAATGTTATTCCCCTGATGATTACAAAATGTGCTTAGTACCACGTAAGGTTCGCGTGGCTTGGCTAGGTGAGATCCTACGACCGCAGTTGACTCGGTACCACCGCAACACTGAGGCTGCGGCGATGGATTCTGATTGTCACATCAAGCCCAACCTATGACAGCTAGCCTGTTTCATTTCCTTTCTTTCTGCAGCGTCCGCTCACGTACCTGACTCTCAACCCAGCCACTACTACACGCGAAGAATTTCGGAAGCATCAAAGCGTATCGTATTCTACCCAGTAATCGATACGCTAATCTAGCAGGATGCCACTTCTGCCAGCCCTATTGCGTGTCCAGGCATGATGAAATTGATTATGCCTGGTGAGTACGTAATCTAAGCGAATATGCCTCGAGCTTCCGAGTTGGTTATTTACCTACTCCGATTGCTCTGACCGAGTTCCGTTCTAGTATCGAGGGAATTCTCTGCTGCTCTCCACAGCTGAGCCCTGACATCGTCCCATGTTTCCCAGCCTGTCCACGCGTCACTAGCGTATTGTTGGGCTGTGGTTGGTGATATCGTATTCTGCCCGGGAGCTTCCTCTTTGAGCGGGCATATTCCATTCGCTAATCCTTCAATTCTGGTAGCTGAAAGCTCAGGGCAGGTCTCAAAAAAGCAGTCGCCGGTAAGCCACGACCCACCGAAAGAAATACACCGAGTGGAAAATCCAACTAATCCGGCGGACTTGGCAATCTGCCACGCGTTGCCACCGTGAGACTACGCCGCCCTCGGCTATATTGAGCAACACCGACTGTTTTACAACCACTCAAGCTATCAATCAGAGGCATCGTAGGTGGGAAGGGTGTTGATGAAGGTGGTGGTGATTAGTTATCCAAATGGACATAGGTCGTGGCCTGTGCCCGGTCCAGGGTGTAGTAGGTCAATGCCTCAGGCAGGTATCCACCCAGAACCCTGGCCTTCTGGCCAGATCTAGCTGATGGATGATCGGTAAGGACCCCACTGGTCAGGTAGCGATTCTCGGGGAAGACATGGAAAGGTGGACGAGAAGCGTTCAATTTGCAGTTATTAGACTTGGATTCGGGTGCTACATGGCCCGAAACGCTGGCTGATGTTATTGGCTGCGTGCCTTTCGAGGTTGCTTTCAGGCACAAGAGTGAGAGTTCCTGGTTTCACTTCAACCAACCAAGAATCTAGAACAGAAACGGTACCCACACCACATACTACGCACCTGGCAACGAGACGGGGATTCCCTATAGTGGCAAAGCGCGTGGCATTTCGTTGACTCCTGTAGATCCTACCTATGGCTGTCTTGGCGCCGTTTGAGGTGATGGCCTTCCAGTGGCCTCGAAGACGCCCACGAGGCCTCTCCACGTCAAACCCACAGTTTCAGCATCAGAAAGCAGCTGAAAGAAGCATCAAAATTGGGTGCAAGCGAGGGTGCCTAATTACAAGCTTGCCTCGCATTCGTTGACTATAATTAGGGACCACATCAAGCAAAGCATAAATTACAGGCAGCAATATTTTGATACTGGTGTCACGACTGCCTATCAATACTCGTATTCTGAATAAAACTTAAAAACGCGTCCTTTGTCTTTTGTCAGCTAGTATACTTACGCCATCCATTGGCGAGCCGGTCCCGGCCTTAACATTGGCCACTAAAGGTTCCATATCTACAAACAAGAAATCCCATGCCTCTTCTATCGATGATTGCGCGTTCTTCAAGTTCGTATTTTCTTATCAATATCGGATGGACCTCTCATTGGAATTTAGCATTCGCAGGGATCGGGAATCGTGGCTGTCTAAAGACTGGCTGATGGTGGGCAGAGCATGGTCTAGAACCGCCACTCGCAAGTCCGTTGTCTTTGGCGTTCTTCGACGAGATAGATATACAGAAAATGATACGCATGGAACCCAAGGTAGCGTCTTCAGAAGAAAGACTTCTTCTACTTCTTCTAGATTAACTTTTCTTGCTGTAGACAGAGACGTCAGTAGCCATAACAAAGAACATAGTTTTTACACAATAACAGCATCTCAATAGACCTAATGCTATATGACATAAAACCTTATAATTCTTTAACGCAAGATAATACTTATATCTAAAGAGGCTACTTAAAAAGGGCTGCCTAACCCCCTTCTTCCTTAGATCCTTACTATTAACTTTGACCTTATAATTATACTTTAATCCTGACTTCGAATAAGATGACAACATAAACGAGGCTTGCAATCAAGCCTGACAACCAATATGACGATTGGTATGAGACGGAAAGTCTTATCGCCAGCGCCGCCGAGACTGAGATCCTCTAGCCGATCGCAAAGATGCTAGGGCTCGGAGAAGGGCAAGATATCGACGATATATTTAGAAGAAAGACTTGAAGTACACGTTTTTCCATGACTTATAAATCTCAAAAGGTAGAGAGGTTGGGAAATACATAGTTGCAAGGGCGAAGGACTGCAGACATTTTGTAATAATTTTCAATTAAGCGTCATTGGCTGCATTGGGTATATACCAGAATGATGTTTGTGGAAACTGTCTCAATTAAGGAAGAGAACATGAGGTTCCTCAATCACTTCCATGTTTCAAAAGTCAAATGTATCAATGTCCACCGTCTTGTTGCCTTCCAAGGCTTCTTTGATGGCCTGGCAGACCACAAGCGCAGCAAGTCCAGCCTCCGGCGTACAACTCGGTGTTTCTTGGCCACGAATGACTCTGACGAAGTGACTCAGCTGAAGCTCAAAGGGAATCCCGTCCGGCACCGGAATCTTCTGCTGAACCAACTCTTGGTGCCATGATTTCTTGGTTCCCGTGTAAGACCATGTTGTCATATCCGGGACACTCAATGACCCCTCGGTGCCAAAGATGCGGTAGAAATCTTGGCCAGACTTGGGTATCAGAGGGTTCTCTCCTGTGCCTGACTCGAAGTTGTACGGCGATGGGAGGTTGTCGGAGACAATAAAGCTTCCCACAGCACCAGACTTGAAGCGGAGTGTGAGGACCGCGCCTTCTTCGGCTTCGAAGCCGCGCTGAGAAATGGTCTTTTCCGCGTGCACGCGGGTAATGGGGCCAAACAAGTAGTGAAGCAGATCTACCTCGTGGATCATATTAATCAGCACGACGCCGCCTGTGCTCTGTCTGTGCCAATCCGTCGGTGGGTCGAAATAATCCATCGGTTTGTACGTCGCCCAGATTCCGTTGATGGCGACGACTCTCCCTAATGAGCCGGAGGAAACTGTGCTCTTGGCGGTTACCATGTATGGGTTGAATCGCCTATGATGCCCAACGATGGCCTTGACTTGAGATTGATTGAGATGCTCGACAAGTTCCTTGCCGCTCGCTATGTCTGTGGAAAATGGCTTTTCGATGAGAATGTGAACGCCCCCAGACGAGAGCTCCCGCGCCAGCGGAACGTGAGTATGATTCGGCGTGCAAATGATGGCTGCTTCCGGCTTGTTTGATGATTGAAGCATATCAGCAACAGATTTGAAATAGGCCACCCCCAGTTCTTGAGCCAATACTTCTCCGGCAGGCATCAAGTCGACAATGGCGACGAGTTTAGCTTCCTTGCTCTGGACCACGGTCCGTGCATGGCGGGGACCGATGAGGCCGACGCCGACGACGGCAAACGTGATGCGCTGTTGAGAAGACATATCAATACCCAATTTCCAGGTGCTTGGGTTCTCGCAATGATAAATCAGAGGCTGATGAGGATGTTCGATTTATATGTCTCATCCAGACCCATCAGCAATTGCCAAAACATTTACCCCAGCCAACAAGAGCCTCCGATTGCGGGGGACTCGGGCACTAGAGCAGGAAGTTATCCACGCCGGTGGTAAAATCTTCTCCCGCATTGACACTTTACAAAATGCCCGTGAATTATGATATGATACCACATTCTCGTAGCTCTCTTCTGATAGCTATGATGTGGCGCCATAATGCAGAGCATCGGCTCTGCAGTCTCGTCATGATGTTGTTATTAGTAGGGCTAGCCCTAATGACGGTGGGAAATATACTTTTAGTCGCCATTCTGATTGAAATCTTGAAGGATCCATTTTGAGACGGTTTAAAGGTGGAAAGGAATGGCCCCTTTTGGGTCAGTAGAGCAGGCATTCTTGTAGTCATCAAGGATTGAGCGTAATAACTTCTTATGATGCATCCCAGCATAACTCTTTGCCGCTACGCAACATGGAAGTTAAAAAAGAAAAAGAAAAAAAATGAGAAAAAAAAATGAAAGCCCTACCCTTGATGGGAAGAACACGCTCAGACAGATAACTACCACATTCAAATAGTTGCATGCTTTGACTTGGCACTCCGTTCACAACGGTAAGACAACTAGCTGCCAATGTTCATTTCGTCTCACAGTCCGTGCATCTGGCGGCCAAAACGCCACACAAGCTAATACGAATAGGGGAACAGTCTTAAACCACCATTTGCCAACCTGGCTTGACGTGGGTTTCTACAGATAGCTGTGGGCCTCTATAGTTTAGAGAATAGACATCATGTCTCTTGCCGACAAAGCAGTCCATGATATGAGCCAATAAAATCCGAACCTTTTATAACATTGGCAGCGTAATTTAGATCATGATCGCGTTACTCTGTCATAATCGCTAGTTCTGAGAGTCAAGCCTGTCAGCCGTAGTCGTGGCGCCGCCGCCTCGTGTCTTACGGTTACGGTTAACCGAGCTGAAACCCGATACTCTCCCTTTAAAAGCACTGGCCTCCTATTCTCATCTTCACCTTCATCTTTAACATCAAGAACCCAGAAACTACCCGTTCAAAATGCCACAGACGTCTATTCTGGGAAACAGTGCGCTGGGAATCCGCCTTCAAGGCCATAACACCGGCGTTGCCCCCGGCGAGACGCTCACTGGCCAGGTATTCCGATCAGCCCCTGCAGTAAGCCCAGATGCCTCGCTGCGCATCACCCTTCGTGGGAGGGCCAAGTCCAAATATACACTCAAACGAGAAGACAGCTCTGTAACGACAACATACCGAGGACGCTGGGACGTGGTGTATCCGGAATACCACACTAGGGTGCTCTACCAAGGGCCACTGCACATTGCATCCGATTCCGGCGAGAAGGTCTGGGATTTCGCCTTGGTCCTACCATCAAAGGTTATCACAAGGTGTGCCGAGGGTCAGAGCGAGTCTTCGAGCTTCGTGCCGCTCGATGCGAGCCATTCACTCCCGCCGACCTTTGAAGTAAAGGGATGGGGCAAAAAGGGCAACTTGGACGCTTTTGTCGAGTACTGGCTCCATGCAGAGCTCAGCATCTCTAAGGACGGCCACACCAAGACGGTCGAGGCGATGCAGCCGTTTACCCTCAGGAATCCGAACCCCGGTGATCCGAATGGCAAAATCGAGGTCGACTTATCAGATGTCGAAGACAGTGCTCATGTTACTTCCTTTCGCCTAACTCCAGGGATGGGGGACGCCAAGCTCTCATTCTCACAAAAGATGAAGCAGTGGTTCCGCTTCTTCAGCTCATCAATCCCGAGATTCGAGTTCAATATCGAGATAGATCTACCGAGCCGCATTGAGCTCGACGGACCAGACATCATCCCATTCAATATTACTTTTACGCCTAACCGGAAGAGCACAAGCGAAAGCATTCGTGACGTGCCCCAGAAGATCAAACTGACGCGGGTCTCCCTCACCATCCGGACTACCGTCGAGATCATCTGCGAAGACCCGATGAACGAAAGGGATCTTACTAGGCAGGTGTCTGAAGAGGCAGATCTCCATATCTGGGATGCCGTCGAGGAGCAAGGGGAGGACATATTCATCTCTTGCATGGAGGAGTCGGAACCTGTGGATATTGGAAAGCTGATCAGCCTACGTGTTGGTCCGTACGGCCGCATCGTATCAAATTCATCAGCAGATGCAAAGATGGTTCTAAGGCCAGGCTTTGCAACTTATAACATTCGCCGCACGCATAAGCTGTTGTGGGGGTTACGGGGTGAGATTGCTGCTGGTGATTTTGGCGCGCATGGCCAGCAGATTGTCACGTTGATACCGAAAGGCGCAACAGGACTAGGGGACAATAAAGCCTCGAAGTAGTTCTAGAAGGCAGGTAGAATACAGAATGCACTATATACCTAGGTATTCATAACCTAAACCTCAATGAGGAGCGTTGGCGTGCGAAGCTACACTTGGCTTCCGGTTGAGAGTCGTCCTTTCTCCGGCAGCATACTTGGCCTGGACCACGAGAATGCTCACATTGGGTGTGCCCGTCCTTTTAATATCCTTGGCGAGGCTGGCAGCCACAGAGCCGAGGGTGCCGCGGATACTGGTAGCGCCTGAACCAGAGGAGTCATCGGGGAGAACAGTGATGGAACGTCCGAGGATAAAGATGGTGGATTGCTTATCCTGTGGCTGGGAGTTTAGGAGACTTGATGCGACAGAAGCACCCGAGTCAGACGGCAGCTCGGTGAAGCTGACACGATCGATGATGGAGTCGGGAATGGTAGACTTAATGCGGCTAAAGTGAAGATCCTCGAATACGTCCTTGTCGGGAAGAGAAATAATCTCGACGTCAATGTTCTCGTTCTGGGCGAATTGGAGGGCCAGTCGGAAAGCGTGGATGTCGTCGTCAGTGCCCGTGTATAGCACGCGGATGCACTTCTTGCGGCGGCTCTCGGCCGAGTGGAATCTTACAGCCGTGGGGTCCTGTACTTCTGAATTGCTCAAGCCAGAGATCTGTCTTGACAAAACCCGTGTAGGTCTGGCGTCGCTGTCGGCGGGGTCAAGGAGCGTGCTGTCAATGAAGAGACCGACGGCGGCGACTGATCGCGCGTGGTCGAAAATGTTGATCATGAGCTGCGCAAAGTCGCCGTTGGCGAGAGGATCGCCCCTCGAAGCGCTGTAAAAGGATGGAAGTTCAGAAATGGTGCCCGTCTCGCTCCACGGAACCAGGATCAGATCGCTCTTTAACTTGGTCGCCTCCGTTGCCAGAGTGTCAGCAAAAGAGTTTTCAGGCACAACCGAGATCTGTCCCGAAACTACGACATCCCTTGTTGTGTTGTTTGCCGATGTGCCAAAAGCTTTGATGATGGGGTCGTGGCCAGCAAACTCTTCAATCTCGGACACCTTCATGACCGAAGAGTTGCGCTCGGTCAACCCAACTAGACGGCATCCGTGAATGCGAAGGAGGGGCTTCGGGGCATCTTCTGGGTTGACGAGGCCTTCTTGGGCAACGCTCTTTTCTCCCTTGCCAGATACAGCGGAGGTCTGCTCAGAAGACTGGCGCTTGGGCTGGCCAGCGGTAAACAGAGAGACGGTGGACAGGAGACTTGACAATCCATCAGTTCGGAGGTAGACGAGCACCTGGTTGGCGATGTCTTTGTCGCCTTCATCACGATCATCACCTTGAGGTGCATCAAGCGCGTTTCCGTCCCAATCAATCTTGCCTTGTCGCCACAGCTCCAACTTGCGCTGGTACGACGGGGGGTAGAGCCAGGTGACAAGAGGAGTCGTGAGAAAGGTGGTGACAAGCGCCATTACCACAAAAATAGTGAAGGTTCTAGTGCTGAGGATCTTTGCCTGCAGGCCAATGTTCAAGACGATCAGCTCAACGAGACCCTTACAAGACATGAGGGTTCCGATGGTTACCGACTCGCGCCAGACGAGTCCGTTCAATCGAGCACCCATTGTGCCTCCAAAGAGCTTGGTGAAGAAGGCGGTCACGGTGACTGCAACAACATAGCCCAAGGTAATGCCCGAGTCGAGGAGAGAAAGATTGGTGTTGATGCCAGAGAGGGCAAAGAACAGCGGGACAAAGAGGGTCGAGATGAGATCCTCAATCTTCTCAGTGAGCTTGATGGCGAAACCCCCTTCGTGAGGGCACATGAGTCCAACCATGAAGGCACCAAAAATGGAATGAACTCCAATAATGCTGGTGAAGAAAGCCGAGGCAAAGACCATTAGAATGGTGAGTGCGACAACAGCTTCGGTAGGGCCATTCTCCAAGCTGTGCGTCTTGCGCAGCACCCACATGAAGCACGGCCGGACAGCGTAGGCGAGGAATAATGAGTATCCAACCGCAACGAGCAGAATGTACACGGCTGTGACACCAGCACCAGAATTGACCAGAGTCACGCAGAGGGCGAGCAAGACCCAGCCAACGACATCGTTGATAATGCCCGACGTGAGGACAATGACGCCCACATTGGTGTTGAGGAGCTTCAAGGCTGTCAGAATGCGACAGAGCACTGGGAAGGCGGTGATGGCAATAGCGACGCCGATAAAGAGAGCAAAGACGGGGAACGTAATAGGTGCGAGCTCGGGATCGTCGCCAAATTGGTTGTACAGGCCGTAAGCGAGGGCAACGCCGCAGCCGAAGGGAATGGCCATGTCGAGGGTGGCCACGCCGACAGCTGTGCGCCAATTGCGCAGCAGATACATGAGGTTGATCTCCATTCCGACCAGGAAGAGGTAGAGAATGAGGCCGATGTTGGCGGCGAGGCGGAAGGGCGCCATGCCCTCCTTTGGAAAGATAGCATCAGTGAAGCCTGGAATGCGACCGAAGACTGAGGGGCCGAGCAAGATGCCCTGGAGCGCAGTGGTTAGACGATGAGGATAAAGCGAGGAGAGAAACTCACCGTGATGACCTCTGCAATGACCCTGGGTTCGTGGATCTTGTTGAGTGGCCAGTAGAGCAGCCTGGTCAGGGCAATGACAATGGTGGCCTGGATGATGAAGAGGACGATTGGGTCGGCCGGGTTGAAGACTGTCGGGTTCAAGCCCTCAAAGATGCCACCCTGCTTGGGCGCTCTGTCCCCAGTGGGCGCGGCGCCGCTCGCTGTGGTGGTCGACATGGCGCTGGTCAACCGTCAATGGCAGAAGGGCAGCCGTGAATCTTTTTACCAAGCTTAGAGCTGTTGTCAGATGGAGGAGGAGTGGAATGTCGATGTCCGGCTGGCATGCGGGGAGAAGTGTCCAGCTTAAAGGAAGCGCCAAAGAGATCCGATCCCTGTCGGGCTCTGCACTGCAGGTGGCGGAATATGTGAGAGAGACCTCTCTGGGTAGCCTGACGAGTCTACAATAATGTGAAGGTTCCCGTTCTCTTGGCGATGGCGTCTTGAAAGCCAACATGCGCTAACAAGGCTGTCGATTGGTGCCATGGCCAGTGAGCCTGTTCAGTGGGGAGCGGGGAACCCATCGACGACGACAGACCAAGACGCACGTGCAGAGCTATCTCTACTTGCCTCAATCCTTGGCTGATGGCATTTATTGTCTGTGGCTGCTCACCTGAGACGCGACGAGATAACCCTTGTGGTTGACAAAGATTGTCGTCAAGTTGAGGTTGTTGATGCGGTGGGATTCCGGACCCGTCGTCTGTGCAACCCTCCCCGCCGCTAGAGCAGGCTACGGG
>JAAGWO010000856.1:0-40611 GCA_013266205.1 Fusarium decemcellulare
CATCTATTAATAGTAAGATAATAAAGTCATGCTAGAAGATCTTTTTTAAATTCTCTTATTATTTCTTTTCCGTTTAGTACCCTTTTATATAATTCTCTTCTTATGCTGCTAGTGTACAAGATCGGCAAATCGAAGTTAGGATTCCACCGTATGGCAATGCCAAGTTAACTTGGTTAGTTTCGCAACCCATTTTTTGTGACTACAGGGCGGGTTCATCTTTTTGCACGACCCATAACTCATTTTTCAGTGAAGAGCCCGAAAGCCACAAAGACCGTGAAAACGAATGGAGTACATTGTCGCTATCGCTAGGGCTCATGCCAGCCACGCAGAAACCAAGCCTTCTAACCCATCTTCCATCCATTTCTCCTCAATCGAAGACATAGAGTCAAACCCATGCTCTCCCTCTTGAATAGACAGGGTGAATGGAAGTTCCGAGTCAATTTTACGTAGCTTCTGAGCCAGCTCAACACTACCCTCGACCGGCACCACAGAATCCGACTTGCCATGCCAAACAAACACGCCGCCACGCGGAAACCTCGCGCCATCATCGAGCTTCTCCAGAATGGTTAGGTCCCTGCGGTCGCCGGGAAAGTACTCGCCAAACTTTCCGTTCTGGATAAAGCAGAACATCAAATCGCCGCGTGCGCACCGGGGGTCGGATGAGATCATGGGCGGGAGTTCACCCGATTTCACCTTTGCCTCGTGTTGCTCAAGCAGGGCGATTGGTATATGTGGGAACCCGAGCATTGGCTTCTCATAGGCATCTGAAAAGTGTGGAGACTTGACGTCTACCACGGGGTATGCGGCTGTCACAGCTCGGACGGCATTGGCGTGGTTGAGCCCCAAGAGGAGACTGAGGTAACCACCAGCACTCTCGCCAGTTATCAGGATCCGGGAAGTATCGGCATTGACATTTGTCTTTTCGCTGATGAAGCTTGGGAGTATGTCGTGTATCCAGTGGAAACAGTCGTTCACGTCTTCGATCGTCTCGTCGAGGGTGGCTTCGGGCGCTAGTCTATAGTCGCAGGAAACAATGATGGCATCGTGTTTGGATGCGAGCTGAATAATCCAGGGTGCGAAGAAGTCAGGAAAGAGGCTAGAGGCACAGATGAAACCGCCTCCATGGATGCGAAACAAGACAGGCCGAGATTCTGTCAGGGAATGTTTGGCTCGTTCGACAAGTGATTTGGGGACGAGTACGTGGCAGGCGATCTCATGGCCTGAGACAATCTTGTAAGTCGTCTCAAGGATCTGAAAGTTGTCAAAGCGCGACAGATCATCAGGGTTGAAGTGAGCCATCTTGTCGGATGTGAGAGCTGCTCAACCGAGGTGTCACAACAGTGAGAAGCTGGGAAGTGTGGCCATTTTATAAGTTGGGGGAAGCGCGTCTTTGATCGGACTCTGACGGGTGGGAGACCGGCCGCTAGTGGGGTCACCTCAGCTCGAAGCAAGGGGTGCACCGGAAAGTAAATCAGGGGTTGGGACACCGCAGCATGGGTGAAACTTAACCCTTTCCGTCCAGTACGAGACCAGGCCGCCGAAAAATGTGCCCTCATATTGACACTCCTCAGCTCTAAAGTAGTATCAAGTAGTCCCTGTGCCTCTTACCTTGTATGGCTTCTTGTCAGGCTGAAGCGCAGATCTCTGTAGATGCGAAACATGACGTCCTTGGCAGGCAAATCTGGGACGGTGTCGCCCAGAGACATGATTGAGGATGTCGTTCGTTCCACAAATGTCTCCCAGTCCTTGAAAGCTCGACGGAACTCTTCATCGTGGGCTCTCGAATGGTAGCATCATGAGCCCAGTACGTTCAGGTTTCATTACTACCTTTTAGCCACGCCCGCTTATTGTTGTTCTTGGGGTCTGTCAGGAACGTCAGGTTGTTTGGGTGAGCTTTGAAGTCCTTGTATTCAACGGCGCCGGCGCCTCTCATCTGTTCGAGAGGCATGATGGTCAATCAAGGCGATTTGTCTTCGTTGCCGTCGTCGTCGTCTGCTTTTGATTGCTCTCGCTCTGAATGGTTTCATTATCATCGTCGTCTTCCTCTTCCTCCTCATCGACTGGCCCATCATATTCCCCATTTCTATCCTTGTCCTCCTCTTCCTCCTCGGTGCCGCCGAGGTACTCGTCTCCGGACTCCTCCAGCTTGGCCAGATCTGTTTGGTGTGGTGGCTGAACTCGGCACTTCGCTTTTTCCATCATCGCTTCCACTGTCTGTGTCGTAATGGACCGTTTTCGGCCTCCTCGGAAGTCGCAGAGATCGTATCTCGGGTTCGGATTGTGGGGGTTGTCTCCGTTTGTGTGAACGCATGACGCCTGTATGCTTTGACGTTGAGGCAGATTTGGTCTTGTCAGCTACACATGCCCACCCTGTGAGAATTCATATGCATATATAACCCCTTCTAATCTCCTGGGCCAGTCTGTGCACATATTCAAATGGAATTAAGATTTCTCTTCATTTGCTAGCTCGTCTCACAACCGTTCACGGTAACACACCGCACCGCTACCCCAGACTCGTGTACCACGTACCTTGTTCCTGATCCGAGGTTCCAGGGATCCAGATCCATTCTCCACTGTTATCCGTACAAGATACACCAATTATCTGTTGTCTCTCTTGCCCGTTTCGCAATCCGTCTTGATTGGGAAAGTGGGATGTCCGGCCATTCATCATCAAGCTTACGAATAAGTCGGGATCGTTCAAAAAATCACGGTCTCTTTGACGCCGATTCACTCATTTGAACGAAATGATCTTGTGGATTATCAGCTGAGTTACTCATCTTGGCAATATTGAGTAAAAAAAAAAAAAAAGGTCTAATTAGAGTAGGGCAAAAAAGAGCACTCAATACATGGTTGTCTTGGAGGATATGGAGGATCGTCTTGTCGCGAAGAATCTGTTCTTGTGAATGATCGAACCAGGTGACCAGTCAAGTCGACGCCGAACGACTAGCATGTTCTTCGGCAGTTCGCACGGTAATTTCGGAGAGCTCCTCACCTGTCACATCCGAGGTTTCTAGGGAGTGGGCTTTAACCTTGATCCAAATCGGTTCTAGAGCGTCTCGGATCCTCTTATGTGGGCCCTTTCCCACGACACAGGTACGTCCAATGTCATCCTACCACTGAAAAACAAGATAGACAGTTGGAAGGATAATTTGGCGGTCACTTGCCAAATCTACTAATATTCTGGTCAAGAGAGGTAAGTAAGAATTGAGTAGAGGCCAATCGAGCCTTACCGGCGGGTTCAATAAGCTTCTAGCTATTTTAAAATTATCTAGCTTTAATTACCCGGGATTTTATAGCGATTTAGGTCCAGGAAGGAAGGCATCCTACCACGACTAGCGAATATTTTTCCACTGTCGTGCGAGGCCAAGATCAATGGCAAGGATTTCGTCTTACGGGTCGACTCGCTCGGCGCGGTTTCTCGAAACGATTGTGAGATATTCAGTCTGCTTTTACCAGACCCCAGCCGGAAAAGCGGTAGAAGCTATGATAAGTCAATAATGTATCATCTACCTACCTACTTGAACACGGACACATAGGTACCTATGGGACGCAGATCGTTGACTTCGTGGCATGCCCGAAATTAGCAGTTTACGAAGATCGTGATGTGGCAGTTTACTGCTGATTCACAACAAGAGATCAGTCTTCGCAGCTAAATAACTGCACGGATTGTTTTTAAAGGATTTTGTCGTGAGTTGGTGGTTTTTATTATTGTTTGGTTCCTTTACTTTTCTGATTCCTTTTACTTTTCGTTCGACTTTTCTTGCCGCAGACAGAGACGTCAGCAGCTACGTCAAAGAACACAGTGTTTACAGAACAACAGCATCTCAACAGACCCAATGCTGCTGTTTGATTCCTCTCTCTTCTTTTAGTCAAGGGCATGGCTTTCACTTCTCATAAAGACTACAGTTTATGTCCACATTATTAGCATCATAACCTCATGCTAACACAATTGGCCGGCGTTTCTATATTTCGCCTCGTCATGTGTTTCAAGCGCGGTTTATTCTTACAGAAAGTACTACGAGTGACCTGCAAGTAACTTCAATATCTATTTCGGATACGCAGAGCTGTCTTCATCCCGAAGATGTCAACTATTACTATCCATTCTGCTTATGCCCATCAAGGGTATGGCTTCCACAATTCAAAAAAGACACAGTTTTTTCCCACATCAATAGCATCATAACCCAATGCTAACACAATTGCCTCTTGAAGATGCCAACGAATCTCTTTACCAAGGGCCCGGCTCTTGAAAGCTGGGGAATCGATAAGCCGAGGACCGACGTTATCCAGAGCCTACAATGACCAACATATTGGCCATACATGTAATGCCTCGCGATAATTTACTGGCTTCTTTCCACTCAAGACAACACCTAAGATGTCCAAAGAGAGTAGATGCAGATGTGTCGAGTCAGCAGTGAATGACCCGGGGTAGAGCTTGATGTCACAAAGGCCTACCAAGACTAGGCACTGTCCAACATCGCCCTCCCCTACCTCATAGGGATAGCTGCGTTTCTAAGTTGGGGCACCCACACAAACTGAAACAGGATATAAGAGTGATGCTAAATCTGTCATTCTTCTTACGTTTCGGCTTAGTTGCAGCCTTCAGTCGGCCCTGGTGACTGACGAGTGCCGGTCCGAACAAGTGAAAGGATGACCAGCACCGGGTTCTGGCAGCTTCCTTCGTCGTTCGAAAATGTCACGTCACGAAGCGATTCCTAAAGGTATACCCCGATGGGCTCGAATTGAACTTTGCTTGCTAGTTTGAAGAACGGACCTATCTTCATTCTGGGCACGTCCAAGGCTAGGATGATGGTTGACCACCTATCACGAGAAATTCGCTGCCCATTTGCCCATCGGCCTTACCATCATGCACGCCCGGTCCACCGAGTAAATCATCCAGTCCAAAATGTAGTGTACGTTATGTGCGGTTGCGGCACTTGCGTGTTAACTTCGAGAGCCGATCATTACTGCGGCCCAAGTCTTGGCACCGAGTCCGAGCACCCCAATTGAAAAGTCCGACGCGGCTAATTAGGCAATGCCCGAGTTCTAGAAACCTGGCTCCACTTGCGCTCCATCTATCTACCTAGGCGTCGTGGGCGCCCTGTTTCGTTCATCTATATTTCAGCTGGCCGCATACGATGTCGACCTATGATGTCAATTAATGTTCCGGACCTGCAGTGGCTCGTATACATCCAGGGCATGATGCAATCCCGCCTTGTTTGTCTGTAGATCCTGCGGCTGTGGTCACATAGAATCTTGCCTAATTGGGTAGTTGCCGATTTTAAGGATTAATAGCAAAAGTTCCGTTGTGACACTATGATCGAAGCCTAGTCGTCTTTATCTCATTATGCTTAATTCTTCATCTGATTATGCTTAAGTCTTTATCAAATTATGCTTGAGCTAGAAAGATGCCTACCAAAGCACCAACACGATACCCAACACTATAAGAAGACAACACGTCGCCCTTTTCATTCATGTTTATCTCAATACGAACCATCATCCTCATTCCACTTTCTCTCTGATATTCATTGCTCTCCTGCTATACAACGCCCAAATATTCATCATGCAGTACAAGATCCTTGCTGTTGTTTCCGCCATCGTAACCGTTGCACAGGCTGACTTCTTGGTCTTCTGCGGCATGACTGGCAATGGAGCCGACGGCGCTGGCTTTGGAACCACTTGCATGTTCTTCAATAACCCTCCCTCATGCGCTGATGCCTTCAAGTCGCCGAAGTTCTATCATGCTGAAGATGTCGGCCAAAACACATGCGGCGGCCTTAGGTGCAAGGGCTGCGACGGCGGCAAGAATCCCAGAGACTGGGCAATCAGTGAATTAGAGATTAACAACTCCCAAAAATGCATGAACCATCACCTTTACTGGGGTAACGCCGGTACCGATCCTCACTTTAGTAAGTCCCGGGTCTAAGCCTGGCTGTTGTTCTCTGACCATAGGCTCTAGCTATCTACAGTGACATGAATACTGCCGGTATTCACGACGTTGATGGGAAAAGAATCGGGGAATGCACCATTATCAAGGAGAATAACCAGATCCTCGACTGCATTGAAGGGATTCAAAGTGGGACCTGGAAGCACCACTTCAGTTGTAGGTTTTCCTGCCCTGTCTCGTCAACATAATCATTAATAGTTATCTTTTTCATCTAGGCATCGCCCCGATGTATCCCCTTGACTCTAATTAGAGGAACAGAGGATTCTTAGTTCAGCAGATGCGAGAGGGTTAGTCCGAGGCCCCACCTATCTTGCTCAATATGGGTGCGTTCCTCATGGTGAACATCAAGGGTAAAGGTCAAGCTTATCAGCTGGGGAAGGGAAAGAAGTATGAGAGACTTTGTCGGACTTTTCGTTGTGTATTATTAATTGAGTCTGTGTGGCCTATGTAGGCTATTGCTTCACCAATCATGATACATTCAACCCAGCCCGACCGATCCCTAACTACTAACTAACACATGTATCGCACGCATTGGCGAGGCTCATGATTGACTCGCCGTCATTTGCCACATTGTGTCTTAGTTTACACATGCAAGCACACTAGGCATTTTAGACGATCATTTAGGTGATTGACATGGACAGAGTGAAGAGGCCTTCAGAGACGCCCAATTTGACAGCCTTTAATGCGCTGTGCTTCGCGGCTTGGATCCAGAGACTAGTAAACTTTGAAGGACCTATAAAGACACATGAACATTTCTTGTAGCAATAGTTTTCTTTAGAAAGGTTTCGGCCCTACAGAATGCCGGGGGGGTTGGGGACATTCCGAAGTTGGGTAATTTACCTCGTAAAGGACAAAGTGGAGAATAAATCAACGTTTCATTGGCTCCTTCGTAAAACTCGGGTGCCACGGCATCTACCTTCTGGGCCGTGGAGTGTTTAACTAGTTCCTGCTGGCCACAATGTCCTCCCATTGCTTATCCCGTAAAACATCAAGCTGCTTGGCGTAAATTACTTGCATGATGGGAAAACACCCTGCACCGTCGGCAGGACAGCCAAAATTTCGGCGTGTATGTGGCCGAAAGAGCCGCATGGGCTGCATCACATGGTACGTCGGAAATCAGTCGAGGCGAGAGTCCGTAACCTGCTAACCTCAAGACACAGCAAGTAAGTCACCTTCCATGGACGCTGGCTTCACCTCTATGATTGGTTAGGTACTTACCGAAGCAGAATTCGACATTTGAAGTGCGACGAGGAGAAGCCAACCTGCCGCCGCTGCCGCAAAGATTGTATCCAATGTGACGGTTACGCTCCGCCAAATTCGACGCCTAGAAACAAACGGCAGAAAGCCCAGGCGTCAGAGTCGCTGTCAATCCTTGGCGTCGGCCATCTTGTGTCAGATACCCCCCTCGAAAGACGCTACTTTCACCATTTCTATCACTGGACCTGCAAGCAACTCTCCATTGCACCCGATTCATCCAACTTCTGGATTCGACATGTTCTCCCGTTATCTCATAACAGCGAGCCCATCAGATATGCTGTTACCGCTGTCGGTGCTGCTCACCAATTCTTCATGGCGGGCTGTAATACTCGCTCACCCGACCTCACGAAGACGCTGACAGTACAGTACACCAAGGCTGTTTCGCACATTATACCACAAATGTCTGTGGATTCGGTTTACAACATTCAGTGCGCTTTGATCTGCTGTCTTCTCTTTATTTCGTTTGAGGGAATCTTGGGGCGATACACCGAATCTATCCGACATCTTCGAGCAGGTAATCACCTCCTTACACTACCAGCCCTTGTGTCTAGCAAAAGGGACCACCCTCTCACGAGAAGGTTGAATGAGATATTCTCAGCTTTGAGCTACGAAGCGTCAACGTTCATGGACGAATCCATTATACCGGACACACAACGGGATTGGGTCGCCAAAGCCGGCAACGATATGTGTTCTGGGCCTTTTCATAATTTGGAAGAAGCGAGCTATGAGTTACGTCAACTGAATCTGAGGTTCACCAAGATCACAAAGGAGGACTTTCGTCGGCTTTCAGAGCTCGATGATGAAGACCAGGAAGATAGCGAACGTGCCAACACTTCATTTGAAGACCTCAGGGGGAAATTTAAGCGATGGATCAATCGCTTTCAACTAACCGCAACAAGTCTAGAGAACCAAAAACACTCCCATCCGACATCTCAGCAGCTCCTGAGCCTCGCTGTATCCCAAAGATTCTGGTGCATGAACGCGTACTTTGCGCCTGAGCTCTCTGTGGACCCAACGGCCGACTTTCTGCATGCCGCGGAATCGTTGGCCAAGTCATTTACCGCGCAACAACATTTCACTTTCTCTTTGGACGGTGATCTTATTTCCGGCCTTTCCTATGTCGTCCGTGTCTGTACGGATATCAATGTGCGCCGGCGTGCACTCAATCTGCTGCGGTCTCTGAACCGGCGGGAGGGCATCTGGGACAGTAGAGAGATTGCAGAAATGCACGAAGCCACACTCTCACTCACAGATCATGAGTCTTGGTATGAGAAAGATATACCTGGTGGGCTCCCTGGCTACGTGGCAGAGCTGTCGAAAGCTTCGACGACCATTGACTCGGCAAATTCGATACTCCTAGCAGCAGATTTCAAGAGCAATGTCTAGATTAGTTAACTGGTCTACGATTTAATCATCGCCGTGATTATAATGACAGGAGTATGAACATGTGTCGAGTTTAAGAGACTTAAGAGCGACAATGCATTTCGGCCCTCATGCGCTAATAGTGTGATGATTCTGAAGGCGTGGTGGGTATCCATTTTACTGGGGGATTGTTCTTGATAGCTGAATCAGATCACGGCAGTTGAGACCGCGCAGCGATCTTTCTTTACCACTAGGCCCATTCAGGACTAGTTTTCGAATAAGCCTCACAAATACGAACCAGTGAAGCCGATGATCCGACAGTCAAGGGCCGAAGGAGGAAATATCCGGCGATTTCCAGGTCTAATGCAGGGGCCGTAATTAAACACGCGTACACTCCAAGATGGACTAAGAATATCCCCAAGGAAATCCTGCTTCTCACTTGTAAAGTCACACCTCTAAAGCGTTTTCGTGAGTTGACCGCTTTGCACTCTTCCAGCCCTCGCCATGCCAACAATGGGGCGCGCTGCCTCAACTCAACACCATGGCTCGGGTATCTGCATTCTTGCAAGCTTTTCTGTGCCTGCATATCTTTGGTGGCAGCGCCTCTGCTGCGTATTTGCAATGGCAGCCGTGCAGCGATGCTTCGCCCTTTAACTCGACGTTCAACGGTGCCCCAAGACTGTCTGTTGGCGTTGTCAATGAGTTCCAGACTTGGCCTACGGTACAACTCAACTTCTCGTTCTGGACCACGCCGGCCGACTGCGTGAGGGCGGCGTCGATGATATCTAGCGCCGAGGTCAAGTTGGACTTGCTGTCGGGTTCGTCTGTCTATCAGCTACCTGCAAACGGCTCGTGCCGAAGATTCACTTCCCCAGATGGCGTCTCCGGGTCCGTCTTGGATGTTCTCATCGCTATCGATCAAATCGAGTACATTCCCGCCTTGGCCACGATGGGCTTGGAGATTCGCCTGTTTGACGACATTTATGCGGATGCGCAAATCTGCCAGAGCACCGTCGCTACACTCGCCCTCGGCAACGCGATTACCACGGTCATACGAGCCTCAGTCTGGGCTGTTTTTATCACTGTCTCAATAGTCGGACTTCTTCGCACGATTTGGGGCAACAATATGAGCGATACAGATCCGGACCACAAACCTCGTGCCCGCACCGTGCTTCCCGAAGTCACCGATTGCCTACAACACCTCCAGTTTCTCTTCCTCACCGGCTGCCTCAGTGTACACTATCCGGGCTTCTATCAGCCTATTGTCGGTCAGCTCCACTGGCTCTCGCTCTTCAGCAACGGAGACATTGATCGCCAGCCCTCATACATCGGTGTCAGGGATGGCGTGTACGAAACCAACGGGACCTTGACAGATAAGCCGGGGCTGGAGCTCATGAACCAAGTTATCGGAGGCTCACATCAGTTGATGTCTACATGGCTAAACATGGTGCTTTTTATTATTATAATTGTTCTTGTTGGCGCACTAGGCTTGCAGGCTTACGACTCCATCACTGGATGCCAGAACCCCGAAAAGAAACAACTGAAGCTTCTTCAGATGTACGGTCAAGTGTTGTGGTTTACACTGTGGTGCTTTTCGTTGCCGCTGATTACGCTCTCTCTGTACGAATTGTGCAGCTCCACCAGTCTGCCTCTTACCTACATATTCCTAGCCTTATGTTTTGTTTCTGTTAGTCTCGCCACGTCACGATGGTTGCGAAGACGGCTGACCACGCTTCGGCTTGGTGTCCTCAAATTCGATACGTCTCAACGGTACCGCCGCATCTCGACACCAGGAGCGTTTGAGGGTCACGACCGACGATGCGTTCAGATTCTTGTCACTCTGATGTGCATCCGGGCCGCTACAATCGGTGGGCTTCAAGTGTCGGGTGTGTCACAGCTGGCAATTCTCATAACCTGCGATGTTTGCTTGATTTTGTGCATTATTGGTTTGCGGTCGTTTGATGTCGTTTCCATCTTGACAGTATCAACGGCTACAAGGCTATGTTCTTTGCTGCTGATGACGACGTTCTGTGGCCACCTCGAGTTGTCCGACAGTTCAAGGCACATCATTGGGCTTACGATTCTCGCTATCCAGAGCTCCATGCTCGCTTTCTTTCTCATCTCCTCTCTTTATCATGCCATCAGGCTTATTCTTAAAGGTCGGAGTTTACCAGGACAGGTAAGGCGCGTTGTTTATCTCGTCCGGCATTTGGACTAAGCAGTTACTATAGGTATATGGCTTGCGGGATCTTCGTCGACGCAAGTCTCAACATCTCGGTCCAGACATCATACAGCCACCCACTCCCTCAGATCAGCCAAACAACTCATCTCGAAGCCTCAAACTGGATGCTACCAATAACCTTTCACCAACAGCCATTGGAAGCTTCTTCCGCCAACCACGATCGCCTTCTAGTTGCTACCCCGAAAAGAAGGCTAGTAGCTGTGATTCGCCAGCAGCTGTCACGTCACCAACAACCACAGAAACATCATACCCTATTTCAAAACACCATCTAAAGGTATCAGTCTTAACAACCACAGATGGCGATACCCAAGACGCACCGCCTTCACCGTCAACCAACAGAACCAAGTTAGAAGGTCCCTCTTCTATAGTATCCACAAAGCCTCTTGGGCCCAAGTGGAACGACTATTCCTTCCGAGAAGCCGACATGTTCTACCGTCGAGCTTTTTTAAGGCAGGATAGCGGTGATACACATAAAAGCCTCGATGGAAATAGTCAGCAGCCGTTTCGATTCTCCAATCTCTTAGTGTGGGCAAGGATGTTGAGGGAATCAAATGCGGTCGAGCTGGCGCCAACGGGGTTTGAGGTCAAAAGGCCGCCACGAGACCCCAGGAGTTTACAAAATGAACCAACGACTACATAGTAACATGTAATAATACTGTGGCTTTTATGCCTAGCAGCTGATCAAGTCCCTTGATAACACTGAAATAAGTAACGTCGGCATTGTCTCTATGTAGTGTGTATTTATGCCCTTGTCGGTTGATAGCTACGAAATAAGTAACTAAGTTCATATAGAGGTAGCAGCCTTTTGGAAGAATTCTTCCTTATTGGCACTGGAAGTACCCTGCCATCGACGTTAGCGCATAGTTCGAACCAGTTAATACGTGATACTTACAATCGTTTACCTTGACGCATGTATAGGGACTTGCGCACTGTGACCTTGTCAATACTAAAACCAAGACGTATACGCTTATCAAATGCTTACTTGTTTTGGACCTGTCCAGTTAGCGCCACCACATTGACCCCATCGGGGGACATTCCCTGGTTCACCAGTGTTTGTAGGTGCGGTGGAGCCGGTAGTAGATGATGGTGTCACTGCATCCTAGGCAGACTATGGTCAAATTTTGCAGTCACCAAGATGTCGGCAGTGGGGAGGCTTACCGTAAAGCCAAACCATTTGAGGTCTTCCTCTGGGAACACATTAATAGAGTGGCTGACACCCTCACCCAAGAATGTCTGTAAAATATTGTTAGTGACTATTTTCGAGGTTATATGGTTGTTTACGTCACCTGTAGCTTGTCGCCAAAAACGTATTTAGTGTACGGGCTTCGTGGGAAGTTGGGAGTGGTTGACTGAGGCGTAGTGGAGTAGCCAAACACACCGGTCCATTGCTTGATGGTTTCGTAGTAGTTCTGTGCATTCAGAATCTCGTCTGCCGATCCGTGGTAGATTTGCATCTTTGGTCGTGGTCCGGTATATCCAGGATACATGTTCCTGACGACATTAGCCCACTGGTTCTGAGTCCAGATGGATTGCCCAGAAGCGCATGTCGAGTTCCAGAAGTCAGGGATGTCGTCTTCGCTCATGAAGCAGCCAGCTGGAACGCCTGCGTAGGCAATTCCTGCAGCAAAAATATCAGGGTAAGTTGCGGCCATGACGTTCTGTTTCAATGTCAGTTCAATTTTGCTGAGAAAGTCCTTCTTTTTTTCACGCACAGTCATCATGGCGCCTGAGGAAGTACCCGTAACAAATACCCTGCTTGCATCGGCGCTATATTCCTTGAGAACAAATTTGACCATGTTGGCAATCGAGTTGCTGCAGCCGCCGCCGTTATGGGTCAAAGTCATCTTTGATGCAACGTCCCAGCAATTATCGCGTGTGTAAGGCGTCTGGGGATAAATGACGATGTATCCGTACGTCTCGGCATAGGTAGCCCACATGGTGCCCTGGTAGTATGCCTGGGCGCTGCCGCTGCACCAATGGACGCCAACAACCACAGCAGGCTTTGCTGCTAGAGTACGAGGCACGTACAACCACATGCGGGTACCTGTCGGGTTGTCGCCATAGTCGGTTACCTCAGTGAAGGTTGCCCTGGGAACGACCTCGGCACCCAGAGCCGCGTTGAGGAATGTCAGCAGCCAAAGGCTGATGAAGGTTGTCAACTTCATTGTAGCTGCACAAGATATATCAAGATTCACCGGTCTTCATAGAGAGTGAGCGACAACAGTAGTTTATCTATCCCAACATATATACACTTGAACGGATTGCGGGCACAAATCACGTCGGATGAGGTCGCTCCATTAGGTGTTGCGGACTCACAGCCTCCGCTACAGTCTTTGCAGAAAACCAAGTCTAAAATCTAATTCAGCCTTTACTACTACGAGCCCGAGTTTCTCCCATGGTTTCCGGCCTAATACCCGCTATGTCATCGGCTTCAGGGTACGAATCCGGCATTCCAGTGATACTCCGCTGGAACTTTTGATCATATTCCCCGCACAGAGATATAGATATGTAGTATAGCCACCGGAAAGCGGCCCGTGACCCCGTAGCTTGGAGCATAAGAACACGATTTTAGCCATAAGCAATAACCCATCGTAGTGTTTTCAAATTAGTGTCAATTCGATTACCCATATGTAAATGAAACATCTAGCAGAATGCTCTGGATCTCATGGGCTGCGTTGTACGGGAAGGCGAAGCGGACTGGCGGCAGGAGACAATCAGGATGGGCTCTGGTTACTAAAACTATAAGGAAAGGCCTTTTAGTGTTTCTTTTGTTTGTTTCGGTGAATCGCGTATACCAGGCAATGCTGCTTCGGACAGGTCGGTCCATCAAGACAAGGTTCTTCTGTTCCACCTGGGCACCAATAGGGACGACTCGGGGTGGAGTTGATTAGTATTTAGAGCTCGATAGGAAGACTAGAATGCCTTCGAGAGTCTCAAAGGGACCTCGGTATACTTCGTAATTTGGTGTTATTCTCTCCAATTCTGGGAGAGATATTTGTTAAAATCGTATAGGCGGATTTCCCAAGTACTTTTAACTGCGCATATATGTGACGGGTTGCTTTTATCTAGTCATCTATCTTTTATCTACATGCGCAGGGTGAGCGTCCCCGGGAATACTTGATGGGGTTGACTAGGAAGGTCATCAGCGAGAAGTTTGAATCCCTTGACGATGGAGAGTTCTAAGCAGCCGAGTGTGGTTGCGGCGTGGTACAAGAAATACTTCATACAGATGTGATAATTAGCACAGTAGTAGAGCGCGACATGACTGGTACCTCCTAGTCTACTACCTCTTTGCCTCTCTGTTCCGTGAGATTGGGTCGCCTGCCAATCTACAAGTACCTGGTGGAAACATGAACAAGAAGCTATGATTGGCATTCCGCCGTCTTCAGCCTCCGGCGCAGCAGGGGGCGAGCCATCACCCCGCTGTCTCTGCAGTGTCATGATCTGACTCGAGGCCTGTTGTACGCAAGTTCTGCCCCGTTGGTGGCTGATGACCTGCATCATGCCGCTGCCTTACGGGCCAAGGCAGACTCCAAACCAGAGCCTGATTTCTGTGGAGGCGGTCGGGGAGCCTCGCCCCCTCACTTCCTTTCCACCGTGATCTTCCTGCTCTCTTCAATCTCAACTCATTTTGTGCTTATTCTCCACGGCTCATCAAGGCGCCTCTGCGTCGGTAGCATGGCTGAAGTCGTGGGCCTCGTCGTTGGACTCGCGCCGATCGCTGTCAACGTCATTAGCGGCATCGATAGGCTACGCGAGATCCGTCAAAGATCAATAAAAGCCCCAGACGATCTCGACTTAGTTTTGCAAGAGCTGAAGTTCCTCGAGCTGGTCTTGCAACAGGCCGGCTCCGTACCTCATTTCATCCATCTACCTGGGTTTCAACACTGTAAGGCGAGTTGTGACGCCGTGGCCAAGGGTATTGAGGATCTACTGGAAAGGCTTCCATCTACATCGAGCTTCGATGAAAAGAAGCCGAAATGGAAGGATACATGGAATCTTCGGCATTGGAAACAGGATGTGGATGAACTGAAGCGGAACGTCGAGAAGGCAAAGCAAGACCTGAGTTTGTGAGCAACCGCTTTGGCCTTGTTTGTTTCCCACTTACCAACCTTGCGACTAATAATGTTATTGCCAGGATTCTCAATCTGCACAACCTGCTGAAAGGTAGCCAGCGCCTATCTGCCGTTGCCCAAGGGTCACCCAGAATTCAATCTTCATCAAAATCATCAACCGCCGAAATTATGAGGCCTCAAGGAGCATCAATGGTCCAAAGACCATGGGACTGTTCAGTCAGAGCATGTTCCTGCTCCTGCCACAGGACAGTAGCAATTTCACAGCGATTCTGGGCTTTAGAATGCCTTGGCCTAGGATCCTTCAACCAACGTTGCGACCAAACATCATGTACTTCAACAACCTACGGACTACGTCTGAGATTAGCACTTTCTCAGCTAGGGATCCCGTGGTCGCTAATAATAAGTTTCTATGTTTCAGCAAGCATGGGAAGCTATGGTATCAGGCCAGCACTTCAGATCGAGCATGTCGTGTCATATACATCCCCGGGATTCGAAATCCTTTCTAAGTTGAAACGGTACCAATTATTCATTCGAGAAGCCTGTGAGGATTTTCGGAGGCTTGCTGAGACAGATCCAAGCCTGAGACATCACGTTAACCCATCTGGATCCTCTTATATTGATGTGAGCTCACTCACTTCTGGCTCTTTTCATCTCTAACAAGTCAGGTCGTTATGGATATACCATATTTTCTCCCCGATGGTTCGGACCGGTTCAACCTGCTGGCTGTGCTCATCTGTGAACTGCATATATCCCGAGGTTTGGAAAAGGAAAGGTGAAACTCATCCTGCTTGCAAGCAAAGCCACTACATTGGTGCTTCAGTAATTAACATTAAACAGCTTCTTAAGGAATTATGCCCGAGCCGCCTCTAAACGTCAGCACATCAAACTCCTAGAGACTATTACAGAATATGGTTTTGATCCAACTACCCTTGGTTCTCCCCGCGTAAGCGAATGGCCACGGCCGTCTGGATTCCAACTTACTCGTCAGGACCCTTTTTACGTTAATTTCCTGACTGTGGTATGCAAAGACAATCAAGGTCAGTGGCTACAGTACTATTCAAAACAAATGCTCACTACCTATCAACTCAGGATTCGCAGGCATGACCCCTCTCCACGAAGCTGTTCTTTTCCAGTCCACAGAGGTGTCACAATACTGGTGCGATCGGTTGGGAAAAGATGAAAAGAACTTTATAGGACAGACACCTCTTCATCTCGCTGTTTCTAAGCCTGAACACCTCAAATTCCTCCTTGATGCCGGGCATGACCCCAATTCTATAGACGCTTATGTCAGAACACCGTTGATGTATGCAGCAGCATTGAATCAGGTTGTAGCGGTCCAGATTCTGCTCAGTGCCGGTGCCGATCCTTCCATCCGAGATTCGACACTCAATCAAACTTTCGTCTATTATGCCGCGCTTTGTGGAAACTGGCAGCTACTTATTGTTGCCTTGTCCCAGATCAAGATGGCCATAGGAGGGACAATCGTGGATGCCCTTGCTAGGGAAGTGCTCATCAATCATTTTACATCATACAGCTGTAGCTCCAGAGGGGAAAACGTGCCGTATCACCAGATACTATCGCATTGCCGGTCTCTTCATTTCTCGATCACGAACCCGGACAACGGGATCCAAGGAGACACGCTGCTCCATTACGCCAGGTCAGCCCAACATGTTGACATTATGCTTAGTCATGGCTTCAAAAACATTAACCACCCGAATCACGCCGGGCGCCATGCTCTGATGACCGCGGCAAATCCACCATTATCACCATCGTCATATTCGTCATCACCAGTAATTGGTCGCCTCTTAGATTGTGGAGCTGATGTCAACTTACAAGACAAAAACGGGTACACTACAATTCATCATTTAATGGGGCGCCTTTTATACTACACGACAGGACACAAGGCAGGTTTGTCCGATCTGGATTCTCTGCATGCGATAGTGGTTCGAGGGGCAGATGTACTCGTTTCCGACCACTGCAGATGCGCCTGCTCAACATCTGGCTGTCTTCCAGCTACATTGCTAAGCAACCCAGTGCTGGACCAATGTTGCAAGCGACTTCCGATCATCTTCCTTCTGGAGTGGGTTATTTTGGTTCTTGAAAGTCGAGGCTTAGACCCGGCGAGGGAAGCTGTTTTGGCCTTTATTCGGGGGGCTGAACATCGGGAACTGGGAATGACACACCTCTGCTGCCGCGCGCTATTCCCCCTCTTGATTTATTCGAGTCCATCACGTCCTACTCGTCAAAGCGACATTGATGAGATCCTAGAGGAAGAATCCGATTTCTCCAAGATCCTAGAGGACAAAATGGAGGAAATATCAACGACAGAACTTAGTTCTCTGCTAAAGGTCGCCATACTTTATGATAAAGACCTATTCAATCGCGAGTGGAAATGCACGGAACCGGGTAAAAGGCGTACTGCCCCAGTAAGACACCAGTTCTTTAGAATAGAGGAAACCATACTCATAACTCATGCAGTCTGGCTTCGATATCGACTACGAATTTGATAAATTCGTGGCTCGTCACAACAACACCATATCACCTAATCCTCTCCCTGGGATCATGAGAGATATTTCACAATATGTAGGATGGATGGAACGCCGATTTCGCATCCAAGACCGCTCCCAGCCATCTCTTTGCAGAGAACAATACTTCCGACGGCTTTCCTGGCTTTATTACATCGGCAATCTTTATGGAATCTCCATGGAAGATGTCCTACGAGGGATGATGAATATCGAGCCAGGGTGCGTTCGGATTATACCCATATCTCCTGAGGAAGCTCAAGATATTCGGCACTTCCGTAAGTCATGGGGAGAATGGAGCGCTCAAGGACCAGCCATGCGGAATATCTCAACTGTGGGGTTCGCGAACTGGCCATTTGTGGAGGCGGATGAGTAGATCGTGGGATAAAAGATGGTAGTTATGAGTCATGTTTATCCATTATATGTATTTGGTATAGTTTTTCGTTTCGTTTCTTTCCTGGTTTTACCTCTATTCCTTGAATGGGAAACTATGTTTTTAGTCTTGTGGTTAGTGTCTCTACCTTCGGCAGGAGATGTTATTATTAACATTAATTGTATAGGTAGACATTTACATGAAAGGCCCAATTGTTGAATTTGAGCATCTGAAATATGTCTAGTGCATTCATGAATGACAACTATCCCTCCTGTGTAGATGTCACGCAAGATTCCCTGCAGATAATGCGCCGTTTTCAATCTCTTCATCACTCAAGATAACGACTGCGGGGAACTGTATTTGTCTCCACAAATCGTATGTCACACTCATTCAATGATAAGTGCTACTTCGCCGATCATTATCGAAAGAGGCATGCTCATCTCCGAACCCACCGCCCGCCGATTGTTTCAAACTCCAACTTGGCAACGGTAGACGCCAATTGACCAGCAGGCTTTCAATGTCAAGCTAGTCTACAACAATTAACTAGCCCTTAAGCTTATCTACAAGCATAATGGCAATTCCATAAAATGCCCGAGTTGAGGGGTTTATCTTGTACGTCATGACCGCAAATACACCATGTTACATACGACCCACCGCGACTCCTTGACCAGCTTCCTGTTCCAGTTACCGTGCCGAGCGCCAAGACAACAGCGCGTACCTGGATATCCTCATCCATCCCGGCTAGTCACGCTGTTTGCTTCCACAAAGGAAGGAACTAGAGAATACCGGGACTTTTGCCGACGATATGCAGTGAGGGGAGAGGCGGAGGTCAAAAGTGATGCCGCGTGGAATCGTGAGGAGGTCGATCATTCATATAAGAGGGGTTAGTACTCCCGTCGCGTGTGCAAGGTAGCAGCGAGTGCACGTTCAGTCAATATGTTGGGAACTGCAGCTGGCCTTGTCGGCCTTTCGATCGTGTCCGTCGCCAACGCTCTCAAGTACGGCTACAACCACGTTGCCACCCAGAAGAACTCGGAACTTGTTGCCGCCAACTTTAAGAATGTCGACATAGACCTGTACTCTCCGGCTTTCCTGAACCCGGAGAATAGGCAATCCGGATTTGAGGATGGAACTCAAGGGCCCACCTCCCAGGATGATTTGGGTGAGCAGAGCCTTGGACTAATCTGAACCATACTGACTGTAAACAGAGGCGTTTATTGAGGAGATTGTGGCTAAAAACAGCTACATGAGTTACCATACGGCCAACTTTACCTCCGAGGAACTCCGAGCGTTCCCTTATGTGAAGCTTTCGGCCTCTGGAGGTTCCAAGTCTAAGGACAAGGTTCGCGTCTGGATCCAGGGCGCAGTCCATGGTAATGAGCCAGCGGGCGATGAATCTCTCCTCGCTCTCCTGGGAAAATTTGACGCCGAGCCCAAGTGGGCGGCCAAGACACTAAAGGATCTCGAGATCGTCATCTTGCCCCGATACAATCCCGACGGCGTCTTCTACTTCCAGCGTGTGTTACCGACAAACTTTGACCCCAACCGCGACCATATCAAGCTCGCCCGCCAGCAGACCCGCAGCATCAAGAAGCTCTTCAGCGAGTTTTCACCCCATGTTGTCGTCGATATGCACGAGTATGGCGCGTATGGCAAGTTTGGTCGCTACATGCAAGCTGCCGACGGTTTGTTCTCTGCTGCCAAGAACCTCAATATCAACGAGGATATCCGCGAGTTGTCAGAGAAGCTGTTTGCCAAGAGAATTGGCCAGGCTATGGAGAAGGCTGGTTTGCGATGGGAGCCCTACGTTACCGGATCAACGAGCTCTGATCCTAATTTTATTCCCTCGTATGTTTATTCCCACAAATCTAGGGGCTCAGTAACTAACAGAAGATAGATTCGATGAGGCTGGCTCGGATGCCAAGATTGGCCGCAATGCCATGGGCCTTACTCAGGCCATCACGTTCCTCATCGAGATGCGCGGAATTGGTATCGCAGACCAACAATTCCAGCGCCGAACTGCTGCTGGTCTCACCATGGTGAGCTCCATCGTCGACACCGCCGCAAACAACGCGGCCAAGGTCCGCAAGACAGTCGAGGGCGGTATTAAGGACTTCATTGCTTCCAAGGACCCTATAGTAGTTACGGACTCGTCCAAGGTCGGGGACCGACTCTTCACCATGATCGATCACACCAACGGCTCAGTTGTCGAGGTCCCTGTCAAGTTCGCCTCTACTACACCTACTACCGCGAACCTCACTCGTTCTCGGCCCGAGGCATACATCATCCCCGTTGCGTGGGCAGATATAGCCGAACGTCTGCGTGTCTCGGGTCTTGAGGTTGAGACTCTGTCGAAGGAATGGAGCGGTACTGCCGAGGTTCTTACCGTCACGTCTGCTGAGCTCAGCACTAGCTACTACGAAGGCGTTGTGCTAGCTACGGTGACGACTGAGGCCGAGAAGCGAGAGCTCACCCTGCCAGCTGGGAGCTTCCTTGTCAGCACCAGGCAGAAGAATGCGGGATTAGCCTTCAACGCGCTAGAGCCAGAGAACATCGACTCTTATGCTAGCTTCAACATTATACCTGTCGAGGAAGGCGATGAGTATCCCGTTTTCAGGGTGCTGTCATAGAGACGAGAAAAGATATACATGGCCAATCTCAATACAAAATATGCCTGACCCAGCTATAGAATATCATACATTTATACAACACGTTAACGAACAACTACCGTCCCTTTGTGGCTCTCGTATTGCCTAGCGCCGGGTAATCGTGCATGGGATGTCGCTATGATACATGAACCACGAGTTCTGGTATTTCCATTTATGGTCCGGAGTGGTAAGTTTGACCTAGAAGATCTGACGTTAGCGCTAGTTTCTACCATGACGTTCCATCATCCGAGCGCAACTTACGTCGTAATTGGCATATAACGTTGCAAATAGCTTATACATCTCCACTTTGGCCATATACTTCCCCATGCAGGTACGATTACCGGCGCCAAACATGAACTCGGTGCAATCATGCATACGTCGCACACGTCGGGTGTAATCTTCCTCCGTTTCATCGTCTCGGCAAAGCCACCGCTCGGGTCGAAACGTGTCTGCGTCCTTGCCAAAGACGCCCACGTCACGCGTGATGACGCATGGATTCATACCGACCTTTGTATCAGCAGGGATGAAGCGGCCGTCGGGCAATTCGAAGCCGCCTTTGGGTACCTCACGCTCGAGCATGAGACCGACAGCGGGCGAGATGCGCATGCACTCGCGCATGACAGCGTCAAAGTATGGAAGCTGGCTGATCTCCTTCCACTGAGGAACGGGTAGAGACAGCTTGGCTGCCTTGAGCTCGGCGACTAGCTTCTCGTACACGACTGGGTTCTTGACAGCATGGTAAGCAACCGAGAGCATCGCACCCGCTGTCGAATCACCACCAGCCAAGACGTTGAGCATGAGCCAGTTGATTACCTGGTTATCATCGACATAGTCAACAGTGTCTTTGAGACTATTGTACCTGTCGATGAATAGGTCCACGGGCTTGCGCTTGGCCGCGCCCGAAGCCACCTGCTGCTGGTACTCTGTCAAAATCTTGACCGTGTACACAAAGCCGTTGACAAGAGGACGAGGGCCAATACGCCAGACGGGGTTCTTATCCAGCCACTCATCGAGCCATGGAATCTGACTGACGGGAGCGAAATACTCAAGCCCTGCTGTGCTCTCGGCCATGATGCCTTCAACGTCCCGGCCTTGCTCCATGAAGCCGTAATGGCGCCCAAAACTGATATTGGCGGCTACATCCCAGGCAAAGTAAGCGACCCAGTCGTCCATCTTACAGACTTCACCTGTGCCGGCGAAGCGCTTGTCAATATGTCCGACGAGTTCGGTCAGGGTCTCATCCATGACTGGCTCAAGGTCCAGGATCTTGGTAAGGGTCCAGAAGCCACCGATGGGTCGGGTGTATTTAGTGTGGAATCCTTCATCTGGGGTGTTGAAGATATTCTGGATGCGCATGCCGTTTATGACGACGTCATTTGGACGATACATGTTGCTCTGATGCCGTCAGAATGTGGTCCATTTCTGCCCCGTGAACAAAAGAAATCAGGCACTTAGGGCCTACTTACCTTCCGCCAAGGGTTCTTTGTCGTGTAGATGACTCGAATTAGTTCGGGATCACTGATACTAACGGCATTGGGCCCGACTCGGACGGCAGCCCCCCATTTCTTATGCCACTTGCGCTTGTAGCTGTCGACGTGGCCTTGATGTGTAAGGGCAGCACGATAAAAGTCGGTGAACCTGGCCAGAAAAGGCCCAGGGATATGTCTCAACGGCGAAAAGAATAGCTGGTACAAGACATGGGCCACAATAAGGCCGACAACGCCATAGAGGAGGTAACCTGACGAGATGGTGGAGATAGCCATGATCTGCACGAACGAGTAACAGAAACCTCAGCCAAGGACAACGAGTGTGAAAACGCAAGTTTTACAAAAAGAGGCCAAGTGGAAATACACTAGATTAAGGGAAAATAAACAACGCTTCTCCACGAAATAAAGCGGGTTTCATTGCGGCAGTCAGATGCAGCTGCAGGCTAATACACCCAGTCATAGCCATGGCATTTGCATTCCGCCCCAGTCGCCAAGGTGAAAAATCCATGACTTGGTGATCGAAGAGTTGATGATCTACAAAGTGACGAGTAATAAAAACGAAGCTCACAGGGCTTACGCTAGGGGTGCTAGTGAGTAGCAGAGCCAAGCCATGTGGTCTCCCCACCGCGCGGCAGCCAGGGGCTATTGTCTATTCTTGCTTCGGTTGGTAGAAACGGCAGAATTTGAATGAATGGGGACACCTATATGGGGGATCGCATGTCGGGGCATGCGCAATACAGACAGAGGACTGGTTTGCTTCTACATTGACAAATGTCACGGCGCCGGGCGGGAGGATGGGCTCCGCTTCGAGAGGACAGCAAGATCATGATCCCCCGGGATTAAGAAGGGGAAACCAGACCGGAGAGGCGGAAGCATGTTATCCTGGTCGTTATCGAGGCGTTTATACCAGCTTTTCGAGAACAAGACCAAGCGTTCCACCCAAAAAGCAATTCCTGAAACCTCGGTTGCAGTGCCTGCAGAGCAGGTCAAAGCGAAAAGGGCGAAGTGGTGCGCCGATCTTACGAGAGGTCGAGGGAAATCTCATTGTCGAATCAGAAAACAATGATGACCATGCCCCAAATAAGCCCCCGGCGCTAGGCACGGACGGGCTCTCGTGCCGGCGCGGAGACAAATCTCCACCCACACGGGCCGTTACACGGTTACACTAACGGCTCAAAGGCAAAGCATTGGGCACTCGAGGTTCCCGGCGTGTGATATGATTTCCACCATCGTTCTAGGAGTGAAGATCCAGGTGAAGAACACGGACTCCGCATGAACCACCGTAGGATGTCACTAGTTGCTAGCTGCCAAGGTAATGGATGGCACTGACAACGATGGCTGCGTTGTAAGACCTGACTAAAATCACCGATGGCTGCCTGTCTGGGGCTTCTCGAGTGATTCAGAAAAATACACGTCAGATGGTGGTCGTGCTTCTCACCAGCACTGCTTTTCTAGCGTAACGGTTTGAACGTCTGCCCGTTAAGCTTATTGTGCACCAACACATGTCATTGAGCAGTCCAGTGACCTTTTGACATCTATCCAGAGTCGTAGCTGCAGACACTCTCTACTCGCATATTGACACTTCTTGAATGGCATCGTTTCAAGTCGACCCCATTCTTCAGCTCGGCTGCAAGTCTTCGATAGCCGATGCGAGTCCACTCGTCCCGTCCTTGCCCCTGTCCCTTCTTCTTCCCCTTGTTGATCTCCCCAGCTCGGCCCTGCTTGCATCTCTAGTCCTGCTCTAGTGCTTTGTGATCCTTGCCATGCTTCATCCTCCCGTTTGCGAACCGGCCCTGTTTTTCGCTTCCCCGCGCTCGGGTTGATCCCCCCCACCGTTCCGTGGCGTTCTTTTCTGCGACTTGGTTCCCATCACTCTCCATGTGGCTGCCTACTGCTGAAGACTCAACCATCATTGGGTGGCAGCTTCCGTCTTTCCATTCCATTATTCCCAGATCTGGACTTTCTCCGTTTTTAGCTCTTCCCCTTGGAACCTGTCCTTCTTTTCGGATTCCACAATCCCCTTTGTTCTTCTTCTGTGTCAGACATGTGTTTGGGACAAACCCTTTTTCCTACGCGCTTACAATAAGCCAAATCCTTGCAGTCTCACCCGGCCTTTGCGTTCGTTGGCGATCGTTATGCGGTATAAGCACTGCTGTTCTGATATAACAGTCATCGAAGACCCGACAAAGAAGAGAAAACAAACGCTTTGCATAGGTAGTTCGATCTAAATCACCGTTTGACAATGTCAGCAGAAGCACCACCATCACCAGAGTTCCTCACCGAGACTCGGGGCCCCATCATCCGCTGCACCACCTGGGCTTCCGTCGCGGTTCCTATTGTTGTCGTGGCCCTTCGGACGTACACTAGGCTGGTCCTACGGAAGGTATTCGGCCTCGATGACTGGATCATCGTATTTGCTCTGGTATGGCCACTTCGTCATCACCCCATTACATACTACTCAAGGGTTAACCACGACGTGACCAGATTCTTCTAATCAGTTATGGCGGCATCATCGAGGCCGCGGTTCAATTAGGCCTCGGTCGTCATCTGCAATGGGTTCTCATCAACGTCCCTGAGAACGCAGTCCCCATTGCTCTACTTGGGCAGGTCTCACAACCCTTTGTCATCATGTCGTGTGCCATGGGCAAAACATCCTTCTCCATCACTCTCATGCGTCTTGCCACGCAGCGCTTCGTCCACTGGTTCCTTTGGTTTGTCGTCGTCTCGATGATCGTCTTGCATATCCTCATTTCCTTCATCATATTTGTGCGATGCAAGGATCCTCGGACGACGTGGAATCCCGCCATTGTCAGCGAGTGCTGGAATCCAGACACCTACCTTGGCGTCATGTACTTTATTGGTGGTGAGTTGACCCGATACTGGCTGAGGTATTCATGGATGAAACTGACTTTTTGTAGCATACTCTGCCGCTACCGACTTTGTGTTGGCTTTACTTCCCTGGACCATGCTCTGGAACCTCAACATGAAGAAGAAGGAGAAGTTTGGCGTAGCCGTTGCTATGAGCCTCGGTGTCTTGTAAGGGCCCTTCCATCGCTTCTCTTCCATTTAACTGACCGTCTGAAGCGCCGGATCTATCGCCGTCATCAAATGCACCAAACTCTCAGCCAATGCCAAAAGCATCGACCCAACGTACGATGTTGCCGGGCTCCTACTCTGGGCCGGCGCCGAAAACGCCCTCATAATTATCGCCGCCTGCCTCCCCTGTCTACGGCCGATGCTACGTGCCGTCTTCCCCACAACGAATCGGTCGAAAGAGGACTCATACGCCCTCAAGAACATGTCCAACAACATCATGTTCATCCCCAAGCATAAAGCAGGACAGTGGAGCACCATCATCAAGAGTGAGGCCCATCCTGACAACTCGGATAACCAGAGCGAGAGGAGTATTCTCAATGAGCATTGCAGTCCCTTTGATAGTCAAAACATCGGTGCTCCTCCTGGTAGTTCCAGCGGTTCACGTTCGGTTCATATCAAAAAGACTACTGCAATCAGTATATCATACGATACGCAGTGATAGGGTTTCATAGCGGGATGCAAGGGAGTACAGGATACCCAAGGCGGGCGCATGGGAGTTAGGACTGAAGGAGAATGATATTGAAATATAACAGGAGAAGCGCTTTAATTCTTATTTAAATATACTGTATTTTCCGTAAAACATCTTACCAAAGTGAATTGGTTCTTAAAAATAGTGTTGGAGGTTATTAGGCCTTGGGTCTGTGCATAGCTGCTTCCTATCCCCGAGGTAATAATCCTTGCACCGAGGTTATACATCATTTGTAGTTACGGTTGCAAACGCCCGCGCGATGCTCCAACTATCCGCACCCCGATGTCTTACTGATATAAGTCTGTAGAAAATATGACCATTTCGGAGATGGCCCGAGGTACAGCTGGAAGCTTACATATGATGTAGTATATATATATGATCTCGATCCTTGAAGCATCATCGCTCTGGCCTGAGGGAAGACAGGTTGGGTTAGCTAAAAATGACAGGCGCATACAAACTTCCAGAAAACGCTGTGTGGTTCGGTGAGTCAACCCCTCTTGACAAGTAACCTTGACTTCAATTCTTACTAGACCCCCTGTTTAGTCGCAGGAAGCTCTCGAGGTGTCGGCAGAGGCTTCGCTGAATTCATTAATAAACATGAATCGTACCGACTCGTTGCTGCTGCGCGGTCCCTGAATGACTTGGACTATCTTCCCAATAAGCCCAAGGTTCTCAAGGTCGTCCTTGATCTACTCTCACCAGAGTCGGTAAAGGAGGCAACAGCGCAAGCAGTCAAAGCCTTTCGGCGTATCGACGTCGTGTTGAACCCCGCCGGCAATTCTATATACGGCGACTTTGAAGCTACATCAGACAAGCTAGCACACGACCAATTTGAGGTCAACTTCTGGGGTGCTGTTCGTCTGGCTCAGGAGTCCGTTCGAATCTTCAGAGAGGACAACCCCAAGACTGGCCAGATTGGTGGTGTTTACTGCCTGGTGAGCTCTGTGAGCGGTCGCGTCGCATTCCCCGGAGGGGCATATTACTTCGCAAGGTACACACAATCGCTCTCAACCTTTAAGACTGTAATTTTTACGCTTACTGACTTGTGTGACTATAGTCGGTTTGCATGGGAAGGCTTCGTGGAAAGCCTCTCCAAAGAACTCCCTCCGGAATGGAACATTCACCTTACAACGGTCGAGCCAGCGGCTGTCAAGACCGACTACCTGAAGAAAAGTGTGGTGTATCCCGAGCGACACCCAGCTTACGAAAACTCCAACTCGGGAACAAACAATTGGCTAGCAACTCTGGGCAAGTACATGAATCTCGCGGAATTCAGCCCCCCTGAGCCGTTGGTCAAGGTTGTCTACGAGATTATCAAGGGAGGTGTAGCTGGCCACGGCATTCCACGGTGTCTACCTGCTGGGCCAGACAGCTGGACTCTGATTGGAAAGTCACTTGAGAAGCAGATGAAGGTTCATCAGGACGTCAAGTCTGCTGCCTTCCGGATGTTACCTAACAATCCGCTGGGTTTAGAGCTTGAATCATTTATCTGAAGAAAGAAAGCCCGCAAGTTGTCTTATTCAACTGATGCTTATACATGCACATATGTATATCTGATATCTAAGCTGAGACATATTACCGACTAGAAGATTACTCTATGCTCGTGTCCCTCTCTCTCCCTGCAACAGTCTGTCTTCCTATTACTCAGCTGGATCCTGGTGCCGCTTGTCACGTTCTGGGGAGAAGATATCCTCGCGAAACTAGATTAAAGGGTTGTCAGGCTGCTGTAAAGAGCTCCGCTGGCGGTCCACGCTATCGCGACTTATTGTCCCCCAGCTCGTCACTTAACTTAGCGGACTGAGGAGTACTCTGCTTGCCTGGTACACTGTCACAAAGGTGTCTGAAAACCTCGGTACTGGCTGCTGCATCAGGATCATCCGAAATGACGTAAGAGCAGTTTGAGCAAGATCATGAATCTGGGGCCAGCCATGCGGGGAAAACGTTCGAGGCCTCCCAACTTCACTCTCGGGTCCGGGGTATCACTAGACTCCGTTTTCAAGGAGGGGCGATCTTGATAGTGGAGGGAGGCTGTGCGGTCACCTCACCTCGGATCGTCAAATTTGGCCAATTTCACTATAGTACAGGCCTCGGTTACGTGATCGAGGTGTCTTGTTAGTCTTTATGTCCTTTACCATGGCTACTAAGCCTCCATCAGACTCCAAGTGTTCTAATATAGGGAGTAAAGCTACCCCTCTTCCGTGGTATCCGAGTCTAATTACGATTGGCTTGGCCGAGTAAAGCCATGCGGGGTAGCTAAGTTGAAGAGAGCCTGAATTACGGATCAAGAAGCAAATCGAGTGGCAATAGGGTGGCCGAAGATGCACATCTGTTCCATCTAAGTTCTAGATATACCCTCGGCATATATTACCAAAGCTCCTGGAGATCATAGGCGGGTGTATAGTTGTGGATTTGCCGAGGACCAGCCGCTGTAAGTCTGCCTCCAAAGCTGCGTTGCAACTGGAGATTATAAGAGGATAGAGGGCTGTCATCATACAATATGTTTTGACTTTTGTTTTTTTAAATTTTGTAGGTTTAATACAGAAGCCAACCAGGTCAACGATCAAGTCGGCCAAAATACACAAATTTATTACAATCCGACAACGGGAAATTACTTTGAACAATGACCGACCTTGCCGCCCGCGTTGAGCGCCTGGAGGCTATTGACGAGCTCCGTAGGCTGAAGTTTAACTACACCTGGCACCTCGACCGGAAGGAATGGGCAGACTTCAAAAATTGCTTTACTGAGGACTTTGTCTTCAAGGGAACTGGGCGGGAGCTACCCCGCGAGGAGTTCTTTGCTACAGTGCAGGCCTCCTTGGGAAACCTCACAACTGTTCACGAACTACACCAGTACCAGTTTGACTTCGAAGGACCGGACCGTGCGCGAGGGTTATGGCGGCTTCGTGACCACCTACTCTCTTCAGAGAATAAGAGCGAGTTCAGAGGTCGCGCCGTCTACGAGGAGACCTATGTTCGAACAAAGTCTGGCTGGCGTATCGCATCCACCACCCTGCGCTACATGAACACGGAGGGCTCTGTTGGCTTCACCAGCCCCTACGGCGGTTCTGCTATAGCCCTGGTACTCTCTCCTCCAGCCTGAGGAGTGCTGTGACTCTCCTCTAAATATATTACTATTAATAGCTATCGGAATATTTAATAATTTGCTAAAGTAAATGAATTCTACATATACTTTTCATTTAACCCGTCGCTAGCCTTACCTATCCTCTGTCTGGTCCCCTCAGCAACCAAACCCAATACAGTAGGCCGATGGAGATGGTTGCTGCTGTGCGACAGAGTTGGCGATGGCTATCATGCCGATGCCGCTGCATTTATCTCCGTTAGACTTCCACTTTGGGAACCCCGCCTGATAGCTGGCCTCACGACCCCGACTTTGGATAACAAAAGCGATAGATAGATAAGCCACTCTCTTGACACAGATATTAAGCATTCTGGATTCGCCTCCAGACGTGATGGTTTGACCTTCATTAAAAGTTCCAACATGTGGCTCATCAGCAGAAGGCTCGCAGGCAACACCACCAGATGCCCATTTCGCACCATTAACAGCGTGCACTTCAACCGCGCTGGCGTCTCTACTCTCCATGCCAAGATCAACAGCCCTCCTCCGAGGATTGTCAAAAGTCAGGGCTGCTGGCTCGAGACGGAACATGGCCATCGTATACTCGATGCATCCTCGGGCGCTGCCGTCGTGTCCATTGGCCATAACGAGTCACGCATCAAAGAAGCCATTGCTGATCAGCTCGATCGTGTGGCATACTGCTACAGCCCATTCTTCACCACCGAGGCTGCGGAGAAGATTTCTCATTTCCTAACAGAGTCTACGAATGGGGCCATGTCCAAAGTATTTGTCGTCAGCTCAGGTGCGGATAACATGCTTTCTTGTAAATAGTTCTCAGCCCATTAACACTCAACAGGGACCGAGGCTATTGAGGCAGCCTTGAAAATCGCCCGCCAGTATTTCACAGAGTTACCTACACCGCAACCAGCAAGAACAAAGTTCATCGCACGCAAGCAATCATATCACGGCAACACCCTTGGATCTCTGGCTGCTGGCGGCCACAAAGCCCGTCGGGGTGTCTATGAGCCCATCCTATCCACAAGTTTCTCCCACGTATCCCCATGCTATCCGTATCGTGAGATGAAACCAGACGAAACTGAGCAGCATTATGTATCCAGACTTGCCAAAGAGTTGGATGACGAGTTCCACCGGCTTGGCCCTGATACAGTTTGCGCCTTCATCGCAGAGACGGTGTCGGGATCTGTGGGTGTCCTGAACCAGATATCCTGGTCGTCGCTAATCTTCCATTAGTCGCTCGGCTGCATGCCGCCCGTACCAAGCTACTTCAAAGCCATGAAGGAAGTCTGCGACCGCTACGGTGCTCTCCTCATCCTTGACGAGGTAATGTCTGGCATAGGTCGCACAGGCACGTATCACGCCTGGGAACAAGAAGGAGTCGTTCCCGATCTTCAAACAGTTGCGAAAGGACTTGGAGCCGGATATATGCCTGTGGGCGCTTTGATGGTCAATCACAAGGTGGCCGACACTTTAGCGCAAGGGTCGGGTAGCTTCTCGCACAGCCAGACATACCAGGGTCACCCAGTAGCCTGTGCTGCCGCATACGCTGTTCAGTCCGTAGTAAAGGAAGACAGCCTCATCCAGAACGTTCAAGAAATGGGAGACTATCTGGGAAAGAGTCTCAAAGAGAGACTCAGGGGGCATAAACATGTCGGAGACGTCCGAGGTAGGGGACTTTACTGGGGTGTAAGTCACAAAACCACAATGTTGCACATGCATTGGCTCACATGTTTAAAGATTGAGTTTGTACGCGATAAGGAGTCGAAAGAGCCATTCCCTCTCAAGGAGCAAATCGCAGGGAAGCTACACAAAACTGGCCTCGGGCCGGAATATGGCATCTCACTTATCCCCTCGACAGGGAATGTCGACGGCGTTCGTGGAGACATGGTGATAGCATCACCCCCATTTACCATCACAAAGGAGGAGGTCGACATATTGGTGGACAGGGTAGAGGGGGTGGTCAAATCTGTCCTGGGGCCATAATGATGTATGAGGTCTAATTCAATTTCAGAAATCATTCTGCGTAAATACCCTCTGATTGCTCCTGTGGTAACATTCTATGATCTGTTTACATAATTAGAGCCTGCTTTGGTCCGCCCAGAAGACTCGTCCATCGAATTGACGACTGAGAAGCCCAGATCTCCTTGACTTGGTCGATGGCCCGCAGGATGTTCCAGCATCCAGTCGTATTATACAGCGAGGCAAGTTTCTCCAGAAAAAAGTCGCGATGGTCTGCCGTCGAGCTCTCGGCTGCAACGATAAAGTAAGGCCACACAAGAAGATGTCGGCCGACAATGTCGACGTATGCGTCTACGTCTTCGAGTGACTGCTTGAATCTTTCCACCATTGGCACCGTCTCTGCTGCAGGCGGATTGCAAATGGCTCTTTGGACGTAGATATCGCAAGCCCAGGTCATTAGGTTGAGCAATTGCAGAAGGAGTCCTTCGAGCTCGGGGTGCAATTCGATGCACCACCTTATAAACTCGAGGCACGCCTGGCGCTGCGCTTGGATAAAGTGTGCGCCGTTGGCTTCATTAAAAAGCGGTTCTCCAAAAAGACACACTCTACACATTCGTTAAAACGCAGTCTGCCGGGAGTGGGTTTTATCATACCTCAGAATCTGCATCTGAAGAAACCTTCGCATCAAATCAGAACTAATGCCATCCACGTTCTGGGTGAGTGCATTCACCACCACTCGTAGTGAGCCATAAATGAGCTTGAAATTGTCGCTGCCGCTGATCATCTCCCGAATATGGAGCAGCAGCAACACGGTGAGCGCCGTCTCATCATTCTGAGGGGCGCACTTGGTGGATCTGGTAATGAGATCTCGCACGAGACTGCTGTAGGCTGTTGGGTCTAGAGACACTGTGGTGCCATTTTGTAGGGAGAGGTGTTGCTCCACGATGAGTACAATAGCTTTTCGTACCATTGGATCAATCTCAGCTCGGGGAAGAACAAGATCACGGTAGCCATTGAAGCCCAGGTTTATGACAGCAATTAGTTCGGCTATGTGATTTGAGACTGAAACTTGTTAGCAACAGAACTCGGATAGGCAGTGAGGTTACGTGCAGTATTGCAGAGAGAATCGAGTCATTCCGTCGATATGGTCCAGGCCTTCGTTAATGCGGCATGGTTGATGAGTGATGTCCTTTACTTGATGGGCCTCTGTAGCTGTGTCGTTGATGATCTCCTCATCCTCACCCTCGTCCTCTGTGCTAATTACTGGTCTAAGGAAATTCAGTTTACTTGCTCTTAGAATCCAGGGAGGGTTCTTACTCCGGCTCTATCGTGGCCTTTTTTGGCGTGGAGTCAACGACGGGTATTGACTTGCCAACAAACCTGCCACGAGCGGCAATGCCATCATTGAATCGATAGCGCAGGCCCAGACCACTACACGTCAACCCTTTTGCCGCGCATTTTCCACACGTCGGCTCTTGACGATCGCAATCTATGCGTCGACGGGAACATTGATAACACCCTGATGGCCGGTCAGCCTGATCCACATCGTCTGACGCGCAACAATAAACGCGACAATGATAAGTTATTACCTCTGACTTTTGGCCTTTTCTTTGGTTTTGCTAAACTTTTTGACGCGTCCGGCGACATCCTGGCAGTATGCAGCTGGGCTCTTTTTATCCGGGTTCTGTCAATCGATGATGAAACCCGGTCCAGCCGGTTTCGGCGCGTAACCCCGGACGAATTGGATCAGGGAGAGTGAAACTTTGGTAATTGAAACTAGGAGGCTTCGTAAAGCTCTACAGTTAGCCACTTGATGCTTTGCTACACGTGTCGATGGCTGATTTTACTGATGCTAAGGCAAGAATGATGGCTGGGCGGAGGAATAGAGACCGGAGGTCACCCGGACATGCAAATCCTTGATAAGAAAAAAGCGGGGTAGAAAACATGACTAGCACGCACAGTACGAACGGGCAGGCCGGACTTGACCGATAAGGTTTCGGGACCGCCTCCGAGACAGTGATTGATGTAATTGTTATCTTACATAAAAGAAGAATGATAAGAGGATGAAAGACAATAATGTAGTGGCCTTGTACGGATAGATTGTTTGATTGGTTATCGAGACAAGACCGCTTTGCGTTAGTTGTAACAAATCCAGCATCCATTCCGGAGGTTCATAGCGGCGATCGAAATATAACGCGGACGTTATTAACAAGATTCCTACATGCATTTCAACAAGCAAAAGCACGAGACAGTAATCCAAGGAGCGCATCAATATATGAGTAGTTTCTATAGCCTCCACAGTATGAAGCATCTACAACCTCGCCCCAAGCCTCTCTCGAAAGGCGAGATTCTAGGGTAGGCACAGCCACCGCTTTAGCCACACACTGGCACAGCCACAACCCGAGTCCTGCCGTAAGAAGCTTAGGAGAATGATGAACTGAAAGGATGGTCATCAGAGCAATCTAGTCTATTCATACTCTATTCTTTATCAATCCCTCCTCTGCAAACTGGTCTTTGCAATCAAGAACACTTGATTGACCCAATAGGATCAGCATTCAAGAGCGCCGAGCAGGACGTGCTATCCCCCTGCGCAGTGCTAATGACCAATTGACCATCACCACAGAAAGGCGCGGAATAGACCTCGCAAATGACACCAGGCTGAAGCAGGAGAGACTTCGCCGTAAACTCCCCAACACAACCAGACATGTCCGCGCCGCCGTTGTTGTATTGAACACAGTCCACCCCGGGGAAATCTTGGCCAAAGGTCAAGCAGTCGCCGTTTTCACCGATGAGATTGCGGTAACGCTGGTTATTTGCTTGACAATCACCACCAGCTTCGTATGCGGTAACTTGTTACATCAATGTTAGTTAAGCTCTAGCTCTAAGATTATGATGATACGCGACTTACTCTCCCATGCGGAAACTGCATTGGTAGCAGCCACGATGCTGATTGCGGTAGCAAGGAAGGACTTCATTTTGGAGTGAATATGGTTAAAGAGTAATGTTGTTGTATAGTTTTGAGTAACGCGTTGATGGTACTGCTGAATTGTTTGATGAATTATTTCTGAACTTGGACATTCGTCGTTCTTTATACTAGTCCAGCATAAGGTACCATCATTTGGCAATTTATTCTGAGTGCGGCGGTGTAGTTGTTTCCAAAGGCGGTCCTTGTGTTGTAACAAGCTGGTTGGTCGACTCGGACTCGGAATTCAATCAGAGCCAACACGGAAGTTTCTAGGATTGTATTCCCGTCTTACCCTGGTTTCATGATATAACCAATCCACTTTCAACCCGACCGCGCTGAGCTCGCACTCGGCTCCGCATTTGATCCTTCAACATACTTACTCGACAGCGGGATTATTAACACACGTGTAGTTTGAGTAGGGAAGTGGTTATTAAGCGGCAATTCCGAGTTATGAGGTTATTCTTCGGGATTTGTGGATTCGGAGACATTCTGATATTGACAGGCTATTTTTAACATCCTAGCACCGTCCGACTTCCGTCGGATGATCGGACAACTGCATCATGAGGATGACGTGGGGCTGAATCAACTCTACGTGTCTGCACAGCCATCCAGAGAACCCGACGGTATTAATGTAAGATTAAGAGCCTACGGTGACCCTTGGGTATCCCCCGTTGCCTCCGTAGTGGGAAGCATCTGCGTCTCCTCCTCACCAGCCTCCCTCTCAGGGATCTTAATCCACGTATGAAACAGAGTAAAAGCTAGCGTAACAGCGCCAACAATAAGAGTCGCTAGCTGATCCCTCTCCTTGACACTGACGGCTAAATCTGGTATCAACCTGAGCTTATTGAAGTAAATCCCAAGCGCGCCAGGTATGGCCAGGAACCCAGCAGCCAAGAGACAGGACCCAAAAGTCTTGAGGTCTTCAACAGCCTCTGCTTGTTTTCCCATGCAGAGATTCCAGAATGTCGAGATGAATGAAGACACGAGGGCCACAGCGACGGCGAAGTTTGTCGCATAAACGGTGAAGAACTCGTATGGTAGTATGGCCTCGTATAGGACGAGGATGAGACTGGCTCCCAGGTCACCCAAGCTGACGTGAAAGATGAAGAGAACCAACAAGATGTAGGCGTAGGTCACCCAAAGCAGTGTGGTCGCTGTAGCCTTTGGTTCCCACGATCGTAGCCAGCGTTGATCTGCGAGGCAATATACTGGTACAAGAATGAAAAAAGCGGCCGCAGCTGTGTAGCAGATGGTAAGTGGACCCGTGATGTCAATGGCCTTTTGACCAAGACTCAGAACATCCGGAGGTATATTATTGAGATTGAGCTGCGTGCGGTTGAAGGGGCCAAACCCAGTAAGTTCAGTCTCTGGGAATCGGAGGCAAAAGATGGCGAGAGCCCGATGTTTTGTGCCTAGCATCCGCATTGCCTGGATGAGCAAATCGGTGGCCGCAAAGGCAGGATAAGCGAGTGCACCCAGGAGGTCGTTTGAGATGCCTGGCTTCCGGACACCTTGGTCGTCCAATGGGCAGAAGAGCCAGCCGGCGAGCACGGAGGCCAGCAGCATGTACCAGCAGTAAATTGTTCCAGGCCCGTATAGACCGGTGACATTGTTATAGAATTCGGGGTTGTAAGGGAAGAGCACGCCGGTCTTTTGGCGGACGAGGCCATCTGTGATTTGAAGCTCTGGGTGTGAGTAGTTGCAGATTGAGGTCATTGTGGTCTTCTCCTGGCCTTGACAACAAGCCAGAGAGCACGGTAGAGGGAGAATTGACATTCCATACCTACCTAATGAAATGATGCCTAGTTTTCAGCTGGCAGACTAGAAAATGTCTCACCCGCTGAATAATGCCCTATCGAGGATGCCTTGTTGCTATCGCGCCAATCATTCAGCTTTGGAAATCGCTAGCGCTGTGGCTGTACGGGCCGCAGCGGTCCAGGCCTGCAAGACATTTTACAATTGCGATTGGTGGCAAGGTTGATAGGGCCTGCTGGCTTAAATTGTAAATGCTTTTCTTTTATCATACCGCTCCTTTAAAAGTATACACAGGCCCAATCACAGCCCTCTGTCGGCAGTGATGCGTGTCTCAGTGCCAAACGTAAACACTCTGCTGGGCTTCTTATGATCCTGGCTGAATCTCTCCATACTTCCAACCATAGTCAGGTGCGACTCTGCGTCGAGGTCGGAATTTTGCATCTGTAGCTCTTCGGTGCTGTCGCCCTTTGAGGGTCGGGAAAGCAGAGGCTTGACACGAACAATCAGTGGCTTCAAGGTTGGAAGGCACGCGCAAGTAATGGCCGATGTGAGCTCGGCGAGGGACCATGAAGCGGCTGTGACGTTCCACCATGTCATGTCCGGTTGGGGCTTGAGCCATTGCATCCTGAGGATTGAAACGGCGACAGTACTAGGCAATGTTAGTGACAGGTACCAACTGAGGCGTTGACAACTTACAAGAAACCGAGGCCAAAGATACCTGAGAGAAGGATCTTCTGAGTTCGTGGAAAGTTGAGCTTCCAAACAACAGGCAGTGGAAGAATCAGAATGGCTACATCACTAACGATGTTGATGACACCATTGATGTACCAAAGGGTTGTTTGGTGAGGGCGGCATTTACCCTCGACTCTTGGGTCCCAAACAGCCTGCAGAGGGACACACTCCAGAAAGGCCATGATACCCTGAGATCCGCCCCAGAGCACCACAAGGATGAGGCACCCGAGATAAATGTTTCGCATGGTGGTGGATACCGACATGAGGCGGTAGTAGTGGAGTAAAAAGGTCATTTTGGCGAACCAGAGGGCCATCATGTAGAATAGAACGGATATCCAGAAACACTGGTCTATTGTTAGACATGAGCAGGTCCAATTCCACTGAGATGGTCGACGTACCCTTGCGTATAGGATCAGAGTCTCACTTGACAACGTCCAGTCGTGTTTTCCGAGACCGTAGTGAGTCACTAAATATCGTTAGCTACCACGTTAAACGGAGAAGGTGGTGAAGAACGTACTGGCAATCATTGAGGCCCCGCACCCCAGAGTACATGCCTTCATTAACATTAGCATAAGACTAGTTTCATCGTAGCATGACAAAATCAGCTTACCAGTGTAAAGAGAGCGGCGACATCGTCGAGCCCAAACTCCTTGATCATAGTCCGACACAAGACGCGCAGAGAAACCATCAAGGCAGACAGACACATCATCATGACCACCACACCGATAAGGACTGGCGCCCTATTCTGAGCAGAGATCTCGGCCGGATGTGAGGGATCCATGGTTGGCAAGAAACCGTTGGTTGAATGAACAATCCCGAGCCACCGGACGGGGACCAACGACCTCAATATCTATCCCCCCCCCGATCGGGAGATCCGCAAACTCGGACACATATCAGCAACTCCCGAGTGGAGCCTCTTAACCTTGAAGTGAGCAGATGGTGACAATTAAGGGTTGATAGGGTCTAGAGTGCACCTCACTGGAATGTATTCGTTGTGATATGTGATAGCCCATTCCCGTTCTAGGCCCAGGCGTCGCCAATGTAGGAACGCCCGAACTCTACCTCCCACCACTTTGCGTCTAGATCCGTGCTTAGACCCGGTGCACGGTCGTTTCTCAGTCTAGGCGGCTTTAGGAGTGTAAGAAATTCGTTTTTGGGGCGCTGAGGGCCGTTCCTGTTTCCGGATCGGTCGGCTTTTTAGGTTACATGGCATATTAGGCTGATTGGAATGCCAACAGGCCCAGCAAGTCATGCTGACATTCAACATGTGGTCAGATCGTTTTTTGAGTATGTGGTGTTCAATAGTTGATTACTTGGCCCTCCCTCCATGACTCCATGTCAGCAAACGCCTGCCAACCGTTCCCCCGTCAGTGCTACGTGGTGGCGGTATTACCGCACAGGGCGCTCAAGTTGACGCCATAAAAAGGTCCGAGACCACTCGATCACCACAGCGCGAATGGTACCTGACTTGGGTCTGAGTTTTTCTTCTCCTGGCGATTGAAGACGTGTTCACTCAACGGTCTCGTTCCTGCCGATCATTCCTGGGCTGGGGGATCGTAGGTCGGCAAATGTTATGCGTCGTCCACATGGTCGAGGTTTTTTTTTAAGGCTGAAACTTGTGGCCGTGGCATATCACCATGGATAATGTCTGAATGCCAAGCCGGCCTATGGATACGATGTCTATTCGCTAGTTCTCAAGCACCGCGATGTTGAGATAGATTACGTCACTTCTCTTCTTTGTGACTACGAAAGGTAAACTCATCGTCAAGTGGATTAGGTAGACCAGACTCAGGTGAAGATGGGGACTATCATCTGATCGTGGAAGTCACCAAGCTAATTCTCCTTACGATTCCGCGCCGATCTCTCATGCCTTGATGCTAAAGCTGGACAGGCATCTTCCATTTGGGAATCCTTGGCTAGCGCGTTTAGGAGCGCAGCTACCCATATTGCGAGATGACAATATCTTAGCATTATAGTGACATCCTACTCTTGAACTTGACATAAAACTCTGTCTGCTTCACGAACCACGCGTTATGGAGTTTCCACTCTGACTCTGCGTTCGGTAGTTGTATCTAATTTAACCATTAGCCTGAATACGATAGCTGCTTCTATCTTCAGTCGACACTTACCTCATACCGCATCAGCAGAGCGGGGATCAACTTATACATCTCCAACAAACTAATATTCTTTCCAATGCATGTTCTGGAACCTGCACCAAATGTGAAGAGCGAGCTCTCCATCAGGCGGCGTTGGGCGGGCGGGGCCTGCAACCAGCGTAGCGGCCGGAAACGTTCTGGGTCCGGTCCAAAGATGGTGGTATCTCGATGGACTGTCCAAGCATTGCAGCCTACGATTGTGCCTCCAGGTATAAATCTACCACAGACTTGAACACCTTGTGGCGGCGCAATCCTTTCAAGGGTCAGTCCGGCAGCGGGGTGTATGCGCAGCGCCTCCTTGATCACTGCATCTAGGACTGGTAGTTCTCTGACTTCTTCCCAGTCGACCAAACCATCTGTCCGTTTAAAGTGTCCGCTCGTCTTTTGCTCGGCTAACTCTGCTAAGAGACGCTGGAGCTCTTCTGGGTATTTCAAGAGGTGATAAAAGACAGATCGTAGCGATATGGCGGTCGTATCAGAGCCAGCAAAGATATTCGCCACCGTTAATGCGAGGACTCTGTCATTTGAGATAAAATCCGGGTCTTTTCTATGAGCTTCGAGATATCTGGAGAGAAAGTCGCGTCTGGTTGATGAACCGTCCAGTTTCACAGGCGACTTCTCGTCTCCAGTGGTGGGATCTATGCGCTCCGCAAATCTCTGCCGGGCGAAGGCGACCATGGGAGTGGTAGAGCCAATCAAGCCAAGCTTGGAAAGAGCCAGTCGAATCGGGTTCTTGAGCAAGAATTTGTCGATTATGGGCATTTGCCCGACCTGATTATTTTTTAGGTGCTGAGAATTCAAGAGAGCAGCACGTACTTACCACGGCAGCATAATCCAACATCCATTCGATACTCGATATGATTCCATCGACATCAATGCCCCTGTCAACAAATCCTAGTCGTTTAGAGTAGGTGAGCTCTCCGATAACGTCGAAAGCATAGAATTGAAGCCATTTTCCGAAATCACAGACATTCGCCGTGTCTGCGAATCTAGCATCAATCTGTCGAATAAATTCAACTGTTGTAGAGTCTACCAGTGGCTCAAATTGCACCAAGGTGCTCATGGCGTAGGCGCTGTTCACGGCCCTCCTAAGCCTGGCGTGGAACTTTTCATCGGTCGAGGTGAACAGCGTAAAAAGTGGCCGACCTTGCCGCAGCGTCTGCTGAACCGTGTAGAAATCCGACTTTTTGAATCCTGCCGCTAGACCATAGATTTCACGGATCGAGCTGGGGTCGGACACTGATATCGCATTGGGGCCGAGTCTGACAAACTTGCCGTATCGCTCGTGCAGCTTGACGTGGTCTACATCTGGTCGTCTGCCCCATACAACGAAAAGCCTCCAGAAATCGGTGATTGAGGCCAAGAAAGGCCCAGGGATATCTGAGATGCCGTGGCCGTACTTGTTGAAGACCAACTTGCCGAGAAGCGCCAACACAAGTACTCCGGCGACTAGAGGTGGATTATTGGAGATGAGATTTACCAGGTACATATTTGCTGCAGTTGGAGAAACACAGCTAGTATTATCGCAAGCGTCCGAATTTGATTCAATAAGTCATTGCTTGTTTCCTCGATGATCGTTTCGATATTCTGACATCAACGAGGTCACATGAATGAGGGGTTCACGGCAAGAAACACGGGTTATATGGGATCTGCTAGTCGTGGCGTTTCCGGTGGTTTCCGCCCGCATTCAACCATTTCTATCTGCCGACAGCTCGGAAATTTCCGACAACTTTATCCTGCTCACCAGATCGCGTCCATTCGGCATTCGGCCTTTTGCTTGGATCTTGGACTGTGTCAAAGGAGCAAAGGCAGTCGATTTGCCGATATTTCCAAAGCAGACTGTTGTAAATGGGTGATATCGCATGGCAGAGTTGCGTCGAGGAAATTAGACTGGGCCATACCAAATTCAACAATGAGGCCATTCATCGAGTCTGTCGGCTTCCAGATCCATGACGGAGCAATTTTAAATGCATAATACTCCGTGGATTGATCCGCTGCAAGTTATGACCTCAATACAACACGAAAGTCGAAGTCTTTGAACGAATGCAGCAATTCTGTCAACACCTGTCCACATTCATTAGTGCAGGTATTGGATGAACCGCTGTGCTCAGTTTGACCGACGAGATAGGAGATAAACTTGTTCAAAGTCCTGGACTATAACCTGCTGTTTCGTTAGCAAGGGGCTTGTCATAGATTTCAAGGATAGTACAACTACCAGTGCAGATGAAGGGTTGGGTCAGACTGAGATGTTGATTTCAGAGTTTGGAACTTTGACAGGATGGTCTACTAAATATGTTAAACCCGCACTTAGGGATTCTGATGTGTTTAACTTGTCAATTGATTGATTGAGGTCATCTTTGGGCTTCTACCCCTCTTTTGGGCTGACGCCTTGCGCTATTCCTATTTAGGCTGTGATTTGTCAGATGCATTTGCCTTTCCTACATCCGAGGTGCATTTGGCTAAAACGCTTTGCG